>VHIU01000032.1:0-68368 GCA_010577795.1 Isatis tinctoria
CGTCGGAAATTTCCGAGGAAATTCCGAGGAACTACAAAATTCCGAGGAAATTTTTCCGACGGAACGAATCATCGGTATTTCGTCGGAATAACGTTATTCCGACGGAAAACCGAGGAATTTGTCCCTCGGTATTCACTTGTTTTCTTGTAGTGCAAGTTCCAGTTAATTCCGACTCTACCATCCTATAAACATGTATCGGTGTAGTACTGGCTACTCTGACTGACCCATCCTCCCCTACATGTGCTTCTTGCCAGATACGTCATTCTGTTGTTGCCATCTCCAAAATTTTATGTGGATTTCGATCCTTGTAACTAAAAAAAAAACTCATTTCTACTCTTCCATATATACCAAAAAATAGAAGGAAAATAGATCTCCATCACATCCTTTGCAGTTTAAGTATAGAGTTTTCATTCTTACTTCTTAGCTTGGTTTGCTACTTTAAACCGTTTGTTAACATAAGATTGGACACGTAATTAGAGTCAAAATCAAGTAAATGAATGCATTTTCTACAGGCTATCAGAATTAAGAAACCACCTCTTCTTTGATTGTATTCTCAAAAAGGAAATATTGAGAAACTTAGCCCTCCAGCTGGTTAATTGGAAACAAGTTTACAGCGACTTGAGATCAACTCATCCAACTCCTTCACAATTCATCTTTCGACCCATTCACAAAATTCATACTTAAGGTTCTCACATATTCTCCCTGTTTATATATAATTATTAATTTTATTATATAAATGGTTCTAATATATTCTCTCTGTTTATTTTATAATTATTAATTTTATAGTATATTGTATGTACTGGCACACATGTCAAAAGATTTGATCATCTTACTGCCATTTTATCTTAATTACTAATTATTAGTAGTTAACCCACGCCAACCCGTGATGAGACTGGTTTTTACATTTTTTTTCAAATTTGGTTTGAAAAATTTAGTTTATTTTATTTTTTGGTTGGATAATTAATTTTTATTAAATAGTTTGCTGATATGATGTCAGTGGATTCTACGTTTATTTGTTAATGGCCACATGTTATTTTTATGAGCATTTTATGATCATATGCGTAAGGGAAAGTGGAGATCGTTGGCCTCAAGAGCCTCGACAGTCCAGTCATATGTTCGAGCGATTTGGCCGAGCATTCCCGGAAGCATCCCGATGAATGGCCAGTTCTTGAACAACGGCCGGCCGTGAGGTTTCTTGTGGAGGAGGAAACATTGATATACAAGGAAGGAAAGGAACGCTATGAAGAAGACACCAAGTAAGCCTTCCATCACCAGTTTTTCACAAAAAGGATTTGTGAGTATGGATACAAGAATCATAGTTAGATTGCATTGCTTTATATAATATTTAAAAGTAAAGAGATTCAGTTGAATGCAGAAGTTGGTGGTAGAACAAAAGTCATTAAATTTATGATTGTATATGGCCAATACGGCGCTTGTTTCTGTGCAGATAAAACCGGATAATCAGGAAATTCTCACCTGAGATGGTCTTCTTGCTGGAAACTAAAAATAGTCCCGTTATGATCAAAAGTTTAGCTTTATCTATAGGTTTTCCTAATGTACTCAGCATTCCTCCACTGGGTAGAAATGGTGGAGTTTCCCTTTTATGGAAGCACTCTGTTTCAGTTTCTCCTGTTTCTTCTGATGCAAGGCTGATTGATGTATCTGTTAGCCATAATGGATTTTCCTTCTATTTGTCTGGTGTATATGGTCACCCTGTGCAACAACACCGCCATTTTCTTTGGGATCGGTTGTCTCTTATTGGCTCTCATCGCCATCATCCTTGGGTTTTACTCGGTGACTTCAATGACATCTTATCTAACTCAGAAAAGAAAGGAGGACCTTTATGAGACTCATGGACTTTTAGAGGACTACAATCTGTCTATGACTCCTGTGATTTATCTGATCTTCGATATTTTGGAAATCGTTTTTCTTGGATTGGTGAACGCTATAACCATACCATTGAAGAATGTCTTGACAGAGTCGCGGTTAATACTGCTCTTCTTGCCCTGTTTCCGGCTGCAGAAAGTCAGTTTCTTGGTTTTTGTGGGTCTGATCATCGTCCGGTTCTCCTCTCGTTAACACCTAATACATCTACTCGAAGACATGCATTTCGTTTTGACAAGCGCCTTCTTGATTATCCAGACTTTAAAACATATGTAGACCGTGGATTGATCTCTCCGGCCATAGGATCCTCCTACGATTGTAGACCAGTTATCTGAATGCCGTAAATCGATTGCACGTTGCCGAAACGTCTCAAATCAGAATTCGGCCAGAAGAATCTCTGAACTTCAGGAGGATCTGGACTTAGCCCTTTCTACGCCTGCTCTTCGAAACCAGGTTCCTTTTCTTCGACATCAGATTGGTCTAGCATATAAGGAAGAAGAAAAATATTGGCATCAGAAAAGCCGTAACTCATGGATGATTAATGGTGACAGAAATACAAAATTCTACCATGCCTGTACTAAACAACGATGCCAGAAACTACATTTCCTCTATTCAAGATGAGTCAGGAACGGTTTATAGAGGTGATCGGCGGATTGGTGAACATGCGCAGTCTTTCTTTCAATCAGTTTATACCTCATCTGGCAATACTGTTCAGGAAGATATATTTGATGGTTTTATCCCTCGAGTTACTCCGGACTTAAACTCTGAACTCACGAAGGAATTAACGGATGCGGAAATTTTGGCAGCGGTTTCTTCAATTGGTGCTGATAAGGGTCCGGGTCCAGATGGTTTTACAGCCCGTTTCTATCATTAATGTTGGGACATTATTGGTCCAAGCATTTGTCACAAGGTCAGACAATTTTTTTCAACAAGAGTAATGCTTCCAGATATAAACCCTACTAACATATGCATGATCCCGAAGATAACTCCTCCAATTACTCTGTCTGACTTCGGCCCTATTGGATTATGCAATGTGATTTATAAAATCATATCGAAGCTCCTTGTTCGGCGTTTAAAGGTGTCCTCAACAACATTGTTTCAGAGTCGCAAGCCGCTTTTATTCCTGGAAGAATGGCTTCAGACAATGTTTTGATTGCCAATGAACTGATGCATTCTCTTAAAGTTCGTAAAAGAGTCTCGCAAACCTATATGGCGGTCAAAACTGACATCACCAAAGCCTATGATCGAGTTGAGTGGTCTTTCCTTGAACGAACTCTTAAGGCCTTCGGTTTCTGCGACACTTGGATTGGTTGGATTATGTCTACATTTACAACAGTCTCCTACTGGGTATTAATAAATGGGCATCCCGTGGCCATATTACTCCGCAACGTGGCTTGAGACAAGGTGATCCATTATCCCCTTATCTATTCATTCTCTGTGCGGATGTTTTGAGTAACTTGATGGATCGAAACACGGAGCAAGGACGTCTAAAAGGAATCAAAGTGGGCAATGGTGTGCCTTCTATCTCCCATTTATTTTTTGCCGATGATTCTCTCTTCTTCTTACAAGCTAATGAAAGGAATTGCCAGAATCTCAAAGCAATTTTCGATACATATGAATTCTGCTCTGGACAGAAGATAATTCAATCAAAGTCGACGATTACCTGTGGTTCTCGGATCCCTGGTCAGCTCCAAGAACGACTTAAACGGATTCTCGGTATTCAAAATCAAGGAGGAGGGGGTAAATATTTGGGTCTACCGGAGCAATTTGGTCGAAAGAAATCAGATATGTTTCAGAATATCATCAACAAGGTCAAAGCTTGCACTTCTTCGTGGAAGAGTAAATTTCTCTCTCCGGCGGGGAAGGAAGTGATGCTCAAATCTGTTGCCATCTCAATGCTGGTATACTCTATGTCCTGTTTCAAAATACCGGGACAAGTTGTGGCTGACATTACTTCGATCTTACGTCAGTTTTGGTGGTAAAAAACTGCTGATACTCATGGTATACCTTGGGTAGCATGGAATAAACTTCAACATCACAAGAAAGAAGGAGGTCTAGGTTTTAAAGATCTAGAGAAATTCAATGATGCCCTCCTTGCAAAAAAAGCTTGGCGTCTACTTAAGCACCCAAATTCTTTGTTTGCCCGTTTATTTAAAGTGAGATACTATCGTGATACATCGGTCCTACAAGCTTCGTCTCAGAACAGGCAATCTTATGGCTTGAAATCGATTCTACATGGTATTAATCTGCTAAAACAGGGAATTGGTTATTCTATCGGTTCGGGGGAAAAAGTTAACATTTACTCTGATAATTGGCTTCCGCATTCTCCTCCATACCCAGCATCGAAGCCTGAAACAGTCCAGTATGACGTTGTGGTTGCGGATTTGATTAACTTTGATGGAAATTCTCGATCGTGGAATGACTCAGAGATTTCACAGTTTATTATACCTCAAGAACAAGCTCTGGTTAAGTCTGTCTATCTTTCTCCAAATGCATCGGAGGACAAGCTCTTTTGGTCTTTTACTTCCCATGGTCATTACTCAGTTCGTTCTGGCTACCAGTTGGCGAGATCTCTGGATCTAGTGATTAACTCGTCTGATTATGCTCATGGTGACTTTCTTCTCAAAGACAGAATTTGGCGTCTTCCAATCATTCCGAAGCTACGCCATTTCCTATGGAGAATTTTATCGAGAGATCTGGCGACAAAAGCTCATCTTAGATCCAGAGGTATGACTCTGGATACAACTTGTAATCGATGTGGCTTAGAAGAAGAGACTATAAACCATCTCTTTTTCCATTGCCCGGTTTCTCGGAGATGTTGGGAGAAAGCAGTCCTTCCTCATTCGATTCTACATTCACCATCTACAGACTTAGAAGAAAACATTGCTGGTTTGCTGAATTATACTCGGTCTATGTCAGATGAACAACGTCTTCTCCCTCATTGGCTGCTATGGCGCATTTGGAAATCCCGTAATAACTTTATCTTCAAACAGATTGTCCCGGATCCACTGAGCGACTCTAATATTGCTCTCTCTGAAGTCAAACTTTGACTAAACATCTCATCCTCCCCGGATCAATCTTCCACTCAGTCTTCTCATATCGTCCAAACGTCTTGGTCTCCTCCTCCGGCTGGTCACATAATTTGTAATTTCGATGCAGCTTTTAATCCAACCTCTAACATAGCTTCTGCAGGCCTCTGCTTCAGGGATCACATAGGATTATGTTTATTCTCGGCTTCTGCCCCAATTGGTTTCCAATCCTCTGTTCTTCATGCAGAAGGGCAGTCTCTTCTTCTAGGGATTCTTTATGCCCGCTTCCTGGGTTACAAAAAGGTTATATTCCAAGGTGATTGTCAGCCTCTCATACATGTTATAAATGGTTCTTTGGAAGACTGGAGGATTCATAATCTCGCCAATGACATTCAGTGTTTGCGATCCAGTTTCGATGAAGTGTATTTTACCTTCATTTCTCGTAGGGGAAACATTCCTGCCCATCTGTTAGCTGCAAATCAATCTGACATATCTCTACATTGTTATAGTTCTAGTTTCTTTCCTCAATGGCTGTCAGATTCTTGTAATGCAGACTTTGTATCTTAATGTTTCTAATATAGTATCATATTTGCCGGGAAAAAAAATATTAACTAGTCCATTATAATAATATCTCTGTTTCAATTCAAGCGTAATTCCGGTTGTGTTGCAGTACTGTTGGTGATGGTTGTGACAATAAATAGTTTGGTCGTTAATTTTTTTTGGTTCTCTACATTCAGCTTCTCATAATTATTTATTTAGTGAAAAAAAAAAATACAAAAAGTTGGAAGGAAAAGCTTAGAAAATTACATGGCTTAAGAAATAAATCTTGAAGTTTAGAGTTGAGAGATATTAGCTAGAGACTAAAGATTCATTGATTCTTCCCAACGTTTTTTAAAACCGGACCAAACAATGAATCGGGCAATGCTTTGGGTCACGAGGTCAATCCGGTTCAACCGGTTGAACCGGGTTTATAACAATTTTTAATTATTTTTATTACTTATTTTACATATATACAGATTTAGAATAATCATGAAAAATATGATAGCATGTCTTTTTTTCATTCGACAAAACAGTTTTCAATTTCAATATCCTTAAATTTTATGATATAAAAGTAAACACAAATTACTAAAAATTAATTAACTAAATTGTCTAAATTTGAGCAAATCAACGATTTTACATAAATGTAAAAAATACTTCAATATTAGTAATCTCCAAAAAAATTAAAAATAATAAAGCAAACAAAAAGTAAGAATAAAAAAAAATGTACACGTGTAAAATCTAAATACGCTAAACCTAATTTTAAAGCTTCTTTTCACTGTTTACTTCTCTTTCATAAAACTTGCCACCTACATTTTTTTCCAACTAGCTACTCGATATTTCTAACGAAACTTCAACTAATAAAACAATTTAATTACTGAATATTTGTTGTGAACTGAATGTTCTGTGTATATTATTATGAGGACCAAAGGTCTCTTTATATAGTGGTTACACCATGTAGAGAAAATGTAATTATCCTTTTACTACTCATAACAAGAAAAGGAAATATTCCATAAACCTATTCCTTGTCTATAAAGGAAAACATCTAATTATACTAAGGACCGGTTATGTTAATAACCTTATATGGATCGGTCTATATTGAGTCCATTAACCAAACGGTTCATAACACTCCCCTTGGACGAAATGACCGAACCCGATGCAACCAAGGATCTTTGTAATACGCTTGGGGATGCTGCCTCATTAAAACTCACTAAAGAAAAACCCAGTGGGACAAAACCTTAGTGAGGAAAGAGTACAGCACGTATTACTCCCCCTGATTTAGACATCCCTATAAGTCCTTTAATCGGCGCATGCCGATCTGATACACCAGCTTCTTGAGCGTGGAAGTTGGGAGCGACTTTGTGAACAAGTCAGCTGAGTTGTCGCTTGAACGGACTTGAAGCACTTGTATTTCTCCAGCCTTCTGGAGATCGTGAGTGAAAAAGAATTTCGGCAGAATGTGCTTCGTCCGGTCTCCCTTGATGTATCCATCCTTCAGTTGAGCTATGCACGCAGCATTGTCCTCATGAAGTACGGTCGGTTCGTCCTTTCCATCTGTCATCCCACAATCTCGTCTTATGTGCTGAGTCATCGATCTTAACCAAACACATTCACGGCTGGCTTCATGAATTACCAAAATCTATGCGTGATTTGATGATGTGGCCGTGAGTGTCTGCTTCATGGATCGCCATGAAATTGCGGTTCCTCCGTGAGTGAACACATATCCTGTCTGAGATCGTCCATTGTGTGGATCCGATAGATAACCTGCATCAGCAAAACCAACTAAACCTTTGTCGTTATGGTTAGTGTAAAATAGACCCATATCTTTCGTTCCTTGAAGGTAACGAAGTATATGTTTAATCCCGTTCCAGTGCCTCTGGGTCGGACAAGAACTAAATCTTGATAGGAGGTTCACGGCAAAACAAATGTCTGGTCTAGTATGACTAGCCAAATATAATAACGCTCCTATGGCACTGAGATATGGCACTTCGGGACCAAGGACTTCTTCATCCTTCCTTTTCGGACCGAATGGATCACTGTCCAATCCAAGGCTTCTCACAACCATTGGGCTACTCAATGGGTGGGTCTGGTCCATATTAAATCTCTTGAGTACCTTTTCTGTATATGCCATTTGATGCACAAGGATTCCAGTATTTACGTACTCAAGCTGTATTCCCAAACAGAACTTAGTTTTTCCTAAGTCTTTCATTTCAAATTCGGCCTTTAAATATTCAACTGTTTGGGCGATATCTCCAAGGTTCCGAGGATGTTCAAATCATCCACGTATACTGCTATAATCACAAATCCTTTGTTTGCAAACTTCTTTATAAAGATACACGGACTGATGGGATCATTTTTATATCGGATTTAATCAGGTACTCGCTTAAACGATTGTACCACATGCGCCCACTCTGTTTCAGTCCGTATAGGGATTTGGTTAGCCTAATGCAGTGTTCTTCTCGAGAACTTTTCTTATCTTTGAGCTCAATACCCTCTGGCAATCTCATATAGATTTCATTATCCAGTGGACCATATAAGTATGCGGTGACAACATCCATTAACCGCAGATCTAACTTTTCTCTTATGGCCAAACTTATAAGGAATCGGAATGTCGTTGCATCCACCACAGGGGAGTATGTCTCCTCATAATCGATTCCAGGTCTTTGAGAGAATCCTTGTGCCACAAGCCATGCTTTGTGTCGAACAATCTCTCCTTGTTCGTTTCTCTTTCTTACAAAGACCCATTTATGTCCAACTGGTATTATATCACGAGGTGTCCGAATAATGGGACCAAAAACCTCTCTCTTCTTTAAAGAGTTTAACTCCACGTTTATGGCTTCATTCCATTTAGCCCAATCAGATCGTTGAGTGCACTCATCTATTGACGTGGGTTCTAGATCCTCATTCATAATATCAAGTGCTACGTTGCATGCAAATATATCATCGACGTCGATATCTTTTCTGTTCCATTGGATTCCGGACATAACATAATTTATTGAGATCTCATTGTTATCTGGAACTTCAGGACCATGAGGCTCGGCGTCCCGAGCATCATTTGGTGGCTCCTTAGGCTCATAAGTGTCCGGTCCATTAGTTATCTCCTCGGCCTGAATATCAGCACATTTTCTTAATTTCCGAGGAGTCTTATCTTTGGAACCAATTGGTCTTCCACGCTTTACTCGCGGTTTAGACTTTGTAGCCACTTGCGGTCCACTTTGGACATCAATGCGTATTGGTGCGTTCACGGCTGGAACATACGACTTAGTAACTCTCTGCGGGTCAGCAAAGGAATCTGGCAATTGTATAGCTAGCTTTTGCATATGTATAATCTTTTGAACTTCCAAGTCACTTTCTTGGGTTCGAGGATCTTGCCAATTTATGGATGTTTGATTCCATGAGAGTTCTTTTGTCAGCTGGTTTTCACTACCTACAGTTGGATAAATGGACTCATCGAAATGACAATCCGCGTATCTGGCCTTAAATAAATCACCGGTAGTTGGCTCAAGATACTTTATGATCGTGGGTGAATCATATCCAACGTATATCCCCATCCTCCTTTGAGGTCCCATCTTAGTTCTCTGTGGTGGAGCAATAGGCACATAGACTGAACATCCAAATGTCTTAAGATGGGATATGTTTGGCTCTTGACCCATTAGTAATTGCATTGGGGAAAACCTGTGGTCACTAGATGGCCTGATACGGATTAGGTCTGCAGCGTGTAAGACAGCGTGTCCCCAGGCTGAAACTGGAAGCTTTGACCTCATGAGTAATGGTCTAGCAATCAGCTGGATTCGTTTGATGAGAGACTCGGCTAAGCCGTTCTGTTTATGTACATGTGCCACGGAGTGCTCAACACTTACCCCCATGGACATACAGTAGTCATCAAACGCTCTGGACGTAAACTCTCCCGCGTTGTCCATACGGATGGACTTTAACGGAAAGTCTGGAAAGTGCGCTCTTAGGCGGATTATCTGGGCAAGGAGTCTTGCAAATGCCATATTCCGTGATGACATTAAGCATACATGTGACCATCGTGTAGATGCGTCAATGAGGACCATAAAATATCGGAATGTCCCACAAGGTGGGTGGATTGGTCCGCATATGTCTCCTTGAATCCTTTCCAGAAAGTTTATCGTTTCCTTAGTCACCTTTACTGGTGATGGTCTTACAATCAGTTTTCCTTGCGAACACGAGGCACAAATGAGACTCATAGGGATCACTTTCCTTTCTTTCAAGGCGTGGCCATTCGTGTTGAGGATCAATTTCCGCATCATTCCCGACCCGGGATGTCCCAGACGGTCGTGCCATAGAGTGAACATATCCGTAAGGGCTTTGTTTACGGTGGCATTGGCCTCTGAACTTAGTACAGTACACGCTCGTAGCTATAGCAGGTATGGTCTCGTGGACCTTCTTATGGCCGTTGGCGATTTTTGTGATTTGGAGAAATTCTTTCTTCCCTTCGCCCATTGTTTCCACATGATATCCATTCAAACGAATGTCTTTAAAGCTCAATAAGTTACGATTTGAGTCTGGGGAAAACAATGCATCTGGAATTTCGAGATGTGTGCCCTTAGGCATTAGAACGTTGGTGTGGCCGTAGCCTTCTATAAGGCTGGCCGGTCCTGCTATAGTGCTTATGCTTGCCCACAAGAATTTATGTCTTAAAGCCTTAAAAATTATTCATTCAAATCAAAGAAACAAATCCAAAGACATAAAATCCAAACACAAATAAAAGCAACATGAAATGGAAAAACTTAAAATCTCGGATTCACTTCAAACAGTCGGAAGTCTCATAATCCATGTTGAAGTGCTAGATCATAGTCAACGTATGAACTGCCTTCACAATCTGAGGACTCTTCCTCATTTTCAGGAGGGCTCATCTCACTGTTACAAAGCTCATTGTATCTTTCTAGCAGTTTATCAAATCTGCTGATGACCTCTTTTGTCCTCTGCCCTCTTAAAAGGTAATATAGTAGGTCATTATAGTTGGTGAAAGTTTTGGCCTTACGTGATAACAATATTTCCCTTAGATGGAATGTAGAGATGGTCTTATTTTAAAGATCCTTATGTGTTATCACTTCGCCACACAGCATGAAGCCATGGACGATTCTCATTAGAGCACAATCGTACTCATCCACGGATTCATAATCCTGGAAACCGAGTTTACTCCATCCATCCATGGAGGTTAGCCATAATTTCATCGAAAATCTCTCACCCAGCTTTGTCCAAAGGTCAACTGGATCTTTAGTATCTTCATACTTATCTCTTAGATCCTCAGTGAGATGACAGCGCATAATGGTTATGGCTCTTTGCTTTTGGCTTTCAAGTTCATCATTATCTTTGTAGATGCATCTTCCGAGTCCTCTGTCCTATAGAGCAAGTCTAGTGCTCAATGACCATTCTAGGAATTCGTCTCCGGAGAGATCTAGGACCGGGTATTCAAAGTTGTTAACTTTGGCCATTCTTTCATATGCATCAAAGTTGACGTCAGCCATCTGAAAACGTTTAACGAATTTCAGTTAGGGGCTTTTAATAAATCCGGACCTTAGTGGTAATGGCCGGTTTATATATATATGCATATAGTATGTCCGATTTTAATACTTCATGGTTTCAATCAATTATGCAAATCAATTAATTAAATCATGCAACCGATTATGCTATTAGCAATATTAATCAATTTTCCTTTTTGCAAAATTAATCATAACGCAATTCATTAAAGGGATAAACCAATAAAGGAAATTAAACAAAAGGGGAAAAGGATATACTTAACACTTTCCTTTTTACTAAAAGGAAGGGATTAAGGTTTTCCTATTTGGATTAGGATTAGGTTTAGGATCGATTTCAACCTAGCTTTTTCTCTAGGGTTTCACGATTTCAACTATGGCCAAAACAAGCATGCACAAATCGATTCTAACAACTTAACTCATACAATCCGATTTCAATCAATGATACATGCGATTTCTATGCTAGTCTAAATTCGATTTTAAGTGATTGATGCAAGCAAGTTCTCATGCGATTTTAAACAGGTAAATAAGCAAGCTAATGAACTAATTTAAACATGCAATCAAGATCACAAATCGATTCAGCAAACAAGCAAGGCAATATTCAAACAATCCGATTTTAGGGTTTCATAAGCTTAAGTCCGATTTCAAGGTGGGTTTGAATATAAGATCAAACAAGTTTATCAAAAAAAAACCGATTTTAAACTCATGATATAGCTTAGGTCAATGTTCGGTTTCAAGGTTTTAATAAGATCAAGCAAGTTCATGGGAGCAACCGATTTTATGGGTTCAAGTTCATTAATGTCCAATTCGGTTTTGCTTTGTTCTTAGTTTAGGGTTTTACCTTTTTCTTTCTTTTAGATTTGAATTGGAATGAACCGGGAGCTAATGACCTCGGAAAACACAAGCTGAAATCGGATCTCCTTGGTTTATTTGGTGGGTCGTCGTGCACTGTATGCGTGCGTGAGAGCGCGTCCGATGTCGGATCGATAAGCGGTTTTCACCGGTAGATTCGTCTCGTCGAGGGCTTCGATTTGATATCTAGATCGCCTTCTGGTTCCTCACGGTTTGAAAGCTTTGACTCTTTAAAGTTTCGGCAGCTACTCAGGGTCTCTAGGGTTTTAGGGTTTAGGAGCTTTCGTGCTGATAACGTGTTGTGAACTGAATGTTCTATGTATATTATTATGAGGACCAAATGTCTCTTTATATAGTGGTTACACCATGTAGAAAAAGGTAATTATCCTTTTACTACTCATAACAAGAAAAGGAAATATTCCATAAACCTATTCCTTGTCTATAAAGGAAAACATCTAATTATACTAAGGACCGGTTATGTTAATAACCTCTATATGGATCGGTCTATATTGAGTCCATTAACCAAACGGTTCATAACAATATTCATCAAAATCGTCGATAAATCAGAATGAGGAATTGAAACATGATTTATTGTTTCAGTTTTGTCTTAAATGTTTGAAATTTTCAAAGGATCTGGTTTATCG
The DNA here is from genome assembly GCA_010577795.1 of Isatis tinctoria. NCBI lineage: Eukaryota > Viridiplantae > Streptophyta > Magnoliopsida > Brassicales > Brassicaceae > Isatis > Isatis tinctoria. The sequence continues at coordinate 12,451 of VHIU01000032.1, forward strand.
GGTTCGCCGGTTCTATTTGGTTTATGGGTTTTAGCTGGATTTTGATGGGTTTAAACGGTTCCATAGACACACGTAGGCCTGGACGTTCGGGTACCGTTCGGGTTCGGTTCGTGGACAATTCGAGTTCGAATTTTGAAATACCAAATTTTTTACCCCATTCGGGTATTATGAATTATCGGTTCGGGTTTCCTCGAGCTCGGTTTGAGCTTAGTACGCATGTAAAACCCAGTAACACCCAGAATAATTTCGGTCTCGGTTCTATTTCGGGTTTCGGGATCCAAAGTACCTGTTTCATACTAACAATTACCTATTTTTATCAACTTACAAGGCTAAAATCAAACTTCAAAATTGATATTTTGAACAATAATTCTAAAATATAAGCAAAAATAAAATTGTTTTTTTTCTGGTCGGCTAATAAGGCTAAAATCAAATTGAACAATAAATCAAATTGCTAAATCATCAATACGAAAGCAACACCAACATTGTTCAAAGTAAATAATACAACAAAAACCAATTTCTTCAAACTTCTAATGCAAATTCAAACCAAATTCTTCAACTTCAAACCGTCAAGCCTAAACTTCAAACGTCGAGCCTAAACTTCAAACAATCAATCCAAAACTTTAATTGTTTCCAATAGTTGCATTCTCAAACTCTGAAAAAAAAAACAACGAGACAAAGACTAAGACATACAAAGACACAACTATAGATAAACTAAAGATAAAAAACAGAAATACATATCGAAAAAAATTGGTTGAATTTGAATAAAATTTGTTTGAATTTTGACAATTATAACTAAATATTTCCGGATATTTTTTTCTTAGGTATTTTAATTACTTTTGTCTTAAATAAATGATAACTTCAGCTTATAATTGTATTTTTGAGTATTTTGTGGTATTTTAAGTATATATATAAATAATACTTTTAGAAATATAATTATATTGGATACTTTGGATACCCGTTTGGTTTTCGGTTCGGTCTGGATTCAGGTTCGGGTTTTGAAATACCAAAATCTAAGACCGTCCGGATATTTTATCGGTTCCGGATTCGGTTTGGTTCAGATTTTCGGGTTCGGATATTTTACCCAGTCCTAGAAACATGAGTTTCAAAATAAACCCATACCGGCAAATACACTGGGTCACGGTTAGACCGGTCAGATTCTTAAAACACTATTGTTCTTCCGTTTAATATTCCCATAAACATTTGAGACTATTAGTAGTTATTGACATTGTATACGGCTTTGTACCATTTCCAATCTTTCCAAATTAAGAATTCATTTTTAAAACCAATTGCAATAGGAAATTTGAAGTAGTATGTCTCTTCTACATGCGGAATTTGAAGCTCTTATTTGGGATATGGATTTTATGAGTATATTACAATTCAAGTATGTCATGTCACTTTCGTCACAAATTGCACAGGATTAGTGAAGATGGTGTCAGAACCATTGCTACGGCCGACGTTCTCGGTCCATTTATAAGAATTTCAACGGTGTTAGGAGAACCTAGATGGTTTTGTGGTTATCCATATTCAACGATCAACAAATTCAATAGCGGCTAAGTTAGCATGAAGTGCTAGATCTTATCCGTCATCCTTGATTCATGTTGGTGTTGATGTACCGTCTAGGCTTGTCGACTCCTTTTAATTAGTGTTATGTTATGTTGACAAAAAAAAAAACATTTGCAATACAAACTGAAAAATCTGATAAAATCATAATTAGGAGATTCTACTAAATTTTTTGATTAAACTGATAAAAACTTTAAAATCTAAAAATCATATTTAATACTTTTGCAGTATAAGTGTGCAACACTGAGTTTTCATTAACCGTTTGTCAACATAACATTGGACAAGTTATTAGAGTCAAAATCCAGTTAATGATTAATGTATTTTCTGCAGGCTACCAGAATCAAGAAACTATCTCTTCTTTGATTGAATTTTCAAGAAACTTAGCCCGGAAGACAAGTCTAAAACGACTTGTGATCAACTCATCCAACTCCTTCACAACTCCTTTTTTCTACCGATTCACAACATTCATACTTAGGTATATATTGCAGTCCACATTGTATACATCTGCATGAACGTAATGAAAAATGATACGGTGGAATAGGATCACTGACAAAAATGACAAAAACGCTCCCGACCGTCCCTACCGGTGAGTCACCCATCCCTCTATCGGGTTCGGGGGCCCCACCCATGTCCGACGGTCGGGGCGTTATAAGTGGTATCAGAGCTGGTTAGCCGTCCCAGTGCTGACCTGGAAGGCGTTCTGGGACTGGTTGTGGTGTGCAACGAGAACGTTGCACTCTGAGTGGGGGTGAATTGTAACATCTCGATTTCAGGTATATATGGAAATATGTGTGGGAGAGATTAAAAGAATTGATTTGGCTACCTATGTCACAAAAGTGCACTTACCTTTTCGATTGCACATCCGGAGAGAACTCCAGAGTTAAGCGTGCTTGAGCTGGAATAATCAAAAGATGTGTGACCTACCGAGAAATCATTTGCGGTACCGTGTGAGTTAGAAAAAACACGGAGAACGGTCATGTGGTGATTGCATGGACAGTATATCATGACTTTCGAGCCTCCCGGCTAAAGCACCAACCGTCGGACAGGGGTGGACCCAATGGGTCTAATGAGAGGACATGTGGGCCTAGTGAGAGGCCCAATGAACCTAATGAGAGGACATGTGGGCTCACTGGTAGGAGCGGTTGGGGCGTTATAAGTGATATCAACCGAAAAGATAAGTGCACTTTGGAGACATAGGTAACCAAATCAATTCTTTTAACCTCTCCCACATATGTTTCCATATATACCAGAAATCGGGATGTTACACACTCAATATGCTTTACAATTTTTAATTATACATTTAGTATAATTTATCTTCAATAAGATTTGAGATTTTATTAATTTTTAATAATATCATATTATATAAAGGTTTTAGAACGAAACTTAATATAATAAGATTTAAAGAATGTTTTTTTTAAGTTGTTAATTAAAACGATCTTGACATATGTTAAGTAATATATAAATTTATTTTCCTAATTAAATAAAAGGAAAAAAATTTAAATATCATTGCTTTCTTAAATAAAAGAAGGAAAAAAATAATTGACTTATTAATACTTAAAAAACTTTTATTAAAAGTTACTAATTAATATGATCATGACATGTATTAAGAAAGTACATCAGATTTTATCATGCGTACTTTTTTTATTTTCTAACTATATAAAAAAATATAATTAGTTTTTTTTTGATAAAAAGAATAAAACTAATAATTGAATTTTTATAGTTCACAAAAAGAAAAATGGGAAAATTTCAAAAATGCATTTTTTTTGTACACTTTTTCAGTTTTGCACTTCTAAAGAAGACATTTTCATTTTTACACTCTTTTATAAAGCTTTATAAACTCTTAAATTTTTAGGGCAAATCTTCCATTAGGGTTTACAATTCAGAGTTTAAGTTTTAGGGTTTGCGATTTAGGGTTTAGTGTTTACGATTTAGGGTTTAAGGTTTAAGATTTAGGCTTTAGGGTTTAGATTCACAAATCCTTAAGATTTAGGGTTTAAGGTTTAGATTCACAAACCCTAAACCCTAAATCATAAACAATAAACCTCAAATCTTAAACCCTAAAACCCTAAACCCTAAACCCTAAACCCTAAATCTTAAACTCTAAATCGTAAACCCAAAACCCAAAACCCTAATTCGTAAACAATAAACCCTAAACCCTAAATAAACCCTAAACCCTAATCCATAAACGCTAAACACTAAATCGTAAACCCTAAACCCTAAGCCCTAAATCTTAAATCATAAACCCTAAACCCTAAACCCTAATTCGTAAACCCTAAACACAAAATCGTAAACCCTAAACCTTAAAACTGTAAACCCTAAACACTAAATCGTAAACCCTACACCCTAAACCTTCGATCGTAAACCCTAAACCTTCATTTTTGTAAAAGATGGAAGAGAGTGTATTTTTGAAAATGTGTATGATGAAAGTGGTATTTTTGACAAATTCCCAAGAAAAATGAAATGACTAAGACAATATGTTAATTCACTCGATTAAATTTTGACACATGTAAATTTATTTTTATGATAAAATGAAAAAGAAATTTAAAAGTAATTAGTTTTTCCTAAATGATAAAAATGATAAAAGGAATAATTTATGTTTCCTTATACATAAAATAAAACTGAAAATTTATTAAATTTTACTCACTCTGTTTCATTTTATTTCATATTTTGGGTAAAAACATAATAATTAAGAAATGCACCTTTTTAAAAAAACGTATCATTAAAACTATATATTCAAAATAATTCAGCCAATTATAAAGAAAAATATAAGATATAATTAGTCACACAATTTTCAATAAAGTTAAAGTTAATTTTAAAATATCAAAAGATCATCAAACATTTTGAAACACCAAAAACTTTCTAAAACATCATATAATTTGAAATGGAGCTAGTACTAATTTACATGATCATAACATATGTTAAGTGCAGTGCGTTGATAAGATTTTGACATGTGTATATTTCATTTTTATAATTGAATAAAAATCAGTTTTCGTCGATAAAGAAAAATAATAATAAAAATTAAGTTTTCTTAACTCACAAAAATGAAATCTTATTATATAAAGATAAGTTTCTCAAAATTAGTAATTAAAATTATTGTCATACATATTAAATCAGCCAATTAGATGTTGACACCTATATTTTATTTTCCTAATTAAATAGAAAGAAAAAAGAATAATCATTATATTTTCCTGAAAAATATAAAGGAAAAAATAATAACTTAGCATGCATAATAGATTAAAAAGGAACATCAAATATCTTTTCTTAATTGATATAAATTGATATTTTAAAATTATTTATTAATATGATAACAACATCTGTCAAATATATATTATTAATTAGTACGATCGTGACATTGTCAAATATTTCTATTAGATTTTGACACATGTAAAAAGTACTTTAAGATAACAAATATATATTATAATTACTTCAGTATAGTGTTATTGTGTGTAGTTATATGGGAAGATATTTATGTTTTAATTTAAAATTATGATTACAGTTTTAAATTTTACAAATTTGAGTTTTTCTAATATTTAATTCATTAAAATATTTATTTTATATAATATAATATTTAGAATATGTTTTTGAACCCTTTTGTTTATCTAGAATATTAATTCTGCTTAATATATCGGGTTTATTAAGTGTGAGTTCTAAAATATAGAATTTGGATAATTTAACGAAAAATTTATCCTAAAATCTAAATATATAGGTTATGTATACGAGTTATCAATTTTAGATTTGAAGTGTTTCATTTTTATCCGTGTATCACAGATATCTTAATTTCGTTCTTAATAATTTAACACATGAGCAAATGTTATTTCTTTAATTGTTGTTTTGATAGTATGAATATAATAATACGATACTTAAAAAAGATTAATTATGTTGAAGACTTTAGGCCTGTAGCCCTCTGTAATGTGGTCTACAAAATCCTTTCCAAGATTCTAGTTGCTCGGCTGAAATCAATATTGGGCAGTATCGTTTCAGAGCACCATGCAGCATTTATTCCTGGACGCCAGATTACTGACAATATTCTACTGGCACATGAGGTCATGCATTTATTGAATGTACGTCGTCGCTGTGCCACTTCTTATATGGCAATTAAAACCGACATCAGTAAAGCTTACACCTATCCGGTTAAGTATTGGCGGTCCCCCGATTTCACATCTCATATTTGCAGATGACTCGCTTTTATTTATCAAAGCAGACCATGCCAATAGCCACAACATTTGTCAGATTTTTGATTTCTAGTACAGAGCATCAGGTCAGATCATTAACTACGATAAATCTTCTATCATCTTTGGCTCTAAAGTTTTCCCGCACACCCGAGAACGAATTCAAACAATATTACAAATTCCAAATGTTGGCGAAGGCGGGAAATATCTAGATGTACCAGAATAGATTGGTCGTAAGAGAACAGAATCCTTTCAGTTTGTGAAGGACAATGTGATTAAGAAGATAAACAGATGGCAAAAGCGCTTCCTTTCATTGGCTGGTAAAGAAGTGCTGATCAAGGTTGTTGCTTCTGCCTTACCAGTTTTCTAGATGCATTGTTTTCAACTACCAAAGGAACTTTGTACCCAACTCAACAGTGTCATCTATTCGTTTTGGTGGGGATCCACAGATGGAAAACGTAAAATGTTGTGGCTATCATGGAAGAAGCTATCGACTCCCAAACAAAATGGCGGTTTAGGTTTCAGAGACTTTAACATGTTCAATCAAGCTCTTCTGGGAAATCAGGTGTGGAAACTCATGAACCATCTACACTGTTTACTACATCGAGTTCTCAAGCACAGATATTTCAAAGACAGTACTATACTACAGGCTACAAAAGGATATCAAGCCTCATTTGGCTGGCAATCATTACTCTTTGGCCGGGAACTTCTGTCAAAAGGTCTTCTCCGAAACATTGGTGATGGTAATTCAACACTACTCTCCGACAGTTGGTTGCCTACTATGCCTCCTCGGGCTCCTAGACTCTTGCCGTATACAAATCCATCACTACCGGTCAGTATCTTAATTGATAGACATTCTAATACATGGAGCGAGACAGAGCTCTGCAATCTTATTGCTCGCGCGGAGATCATCACCTCATCCGCAAACAGTTTCTGCCTCCACTCCCTGTAGCGGACAACTATTTTTGGTCCCAAACTGCAAATGTATCTATAGTGTAAGATCCGGAAACCATTTCGCCAATGCGACCAACGACAGAGGGACACCATGTACCCCTCTAACCAATCAACCAGGACTTGCTAAAGGAATATGGTCTACATCCGCCCCACCTAAATTTCAACACTTTCTTTTGCGTGTGGCTTCCAATGCGATAGCGGTTAAGGCTAATCTCTATCACCGTAAGATCCCACTCTCCCCTATATCTCCACGCTGCTCCACTGCTGAGGAAATAAGTAATCATATGCTCTTCACATGTCCTTATGCTCAGAATGTGTGGTATGTGTCCGGTCTTCCAACGTCGATCTTACTTGATACATAGATCTCGTTAGAGGATAAATTGATACATATACTGTCTCTTGACTGCACTATCGTAAACGCTGCGGCTCCTCAACTACAGCCGATAATGCTACTCTGGCGTTTATGGAAGAGCCGTTTGGCTCTTGTTTTTCAAAATCAACAGATAGATGAAATGGAGTTAGTTAATCAGACAATATCTGACACCCGGGAATGGCACACTGCATCCTCAATCGTATCCAACACCCCCAATACTCTTCCAAGTTTACCATCTACTGTCTGTACTTCAAATGGTAACCGCTGGACAAAACCTCCGTCAGGATGGTTTAAATGCAACTATGATATATCCCACCACAATAGGGATAAGCCATCTAGGATGGGATGGATTCTGCGTGATTCACAGGGAGACTTTGTTACTGCTGGTATGGGTAAATTTGAGGGTAGGTTTACGACTGAAGAATCTGAATGCTCGGCTCTGATTTGGGTAATTCAAGCTACCTGGTCTATGGGATACCGAAATGTGATTTTTGAAAGTGATAATCTTACACTACACACTCTACTGACGCAACACACACCAAATCTACGACTGCAGAACTACATCTTCACAGTAAGGCGATGGGAGCAACAATTCTTACACATTAAGTTCTCTTTCAAGAAACGTGTCTGTAACAAGTCTGCTGATTGTTTAGCCAAGCAGGCCTTAGTAGCTCCTTGTATGTGGTACCTTTATTCTGCTCCTATATTCCTCAAGGAATATGTACTTGTAGACAAACAACAAAATTAAGTAAAATTCATTTTAGCCGTCAAAAAAATAAATAATGCTTATATTAGTTATATACTAATAATTGTGGAGTTCCATGTCCAGATAATGCGAGTATTGCTGTTTATCGTAAATCAACGGAGACAATATTATAGAAAATATAACATCTATATACTATTAAAATAGAATCACACATTTTAACATAACATTTAATAATTTAATATATTATATGTAATGCCATTGCTTTTTAATTGTTTTCAAATGTCCATTAAGGGTATTTTAGTCAAATAAAATATGTCAATTATGATTGCAATTTAAATCATAATTCAATGAAAACCAAACCTCACAATATCTTCTTAAAAACTCTCTTTTAAACATATTATAAAATATTCGTGGCACCGGCGGGAGGCCTTGATGAAGGCGAGTCGAGTGAAACCTAATCGCACAAAAAATCGCTCTTACCAAAATGCAGCGTTTTAACTATGTATATTCCCAAGTAGGTTCACGTTTTAGCCCCCCATTGTCTGAGATCCATCTCTCTGGTTTGAAATACGATGGGTCTTCTCCCCATACAGATCTCATTCTACCCAATGCGTAAATAGAGATCACCATCTTTGAATCTGCATCAACTTTGTGCCCGCTTGGAAGCACATCTGACTTTGAAGGAGACTTGTGGTTGAAGGGAAGTGGTGGGTAGAGTCTCATTGATTCCGACAATGCAGCGTGTAGATACACGAGTTTCTCTAGATCAGTATGATCAAACTTTGTGTTGATCTCATGTCGGATCTTGGTCATAACTTGAGGATGCTTAGAAAGAAGCCAGAAGAACCAAGTGAGAGCCGAGCTTGTAGTGTCCCTTCCTGCTAACAAAAGACTCAAAACAACGTGTCTTATAAACTTATCATTACTCGGTTTCAAGAGCTTATATTTTGTCGTGTCTGCGTTCATATAATATGTTAGCATGTCGATCGATGGTTCTATTTTGCCGCGGCTTATCTCCTCTCTTCTTGAAGATATGATCTTCGCAAACATACGATTGACTGTGACCAAAGCTGTCCTCATCTTCCTCTCAAGTCCAATACCAAACCAGTATTGAAGCTTCCACAAGATCACCGGTTTGAGATGTCTATAGAAGATCGCTTCTTCACCGAGATCTGCAGCATCACCGAACTCAACTTCCGGCATTTTAATGGATAGAGACATTGGATCATAACAAGTTATCAACATCGAAGATGTATCAAACATGAATCTCTGGAACAAATCTTGTAAGTCTATGGTAATGTTTTTCTCAACAGCATTATCAAGAAAAGGAACAAGATTTTCCTTCAACTTACTTGTATTGCTACTTAATGAGAGCTTCAGGAAATCTTGGTGGTGAAATATGGCGAGGCTTGACTTCCTCAGATCCTCCCACAACTCCAGATCGACGGCTACAATTCCATCTCCCAAAACATCGAAGATCTTCTTGAAATCAGGTCCTTTAGGGTAGTTCCCAAAGTTTGAGCTAAGTATGTCATGGACATTCCTTGGATCAGCCGTGAATAACAAGTCTGTTCCAGTATACCAAGCACCTTTGAAAGCGAAAGTCAGATCGTTGGCCTCAAGAGCCTCGACAGTCCAGTCATATATTTGAGGGATTTGGCCGAGCATTCCCGGAAGCATCCCGATGAATGGCCAGTTCATGAACAACGGCCGGCCGTGAGGTTTCTTGTGGAGGAAGAAACATTGATATACAAGGAAGAAAATGAATGCTATGAAGACTTCAAGAAAGCCTACCATCGCCAGTTTTTACACACAAAAAGGGATTTGTGAATATGCAGGAACCGTAGTTAGATTGCTTTGCTTTATTAACAAGTAAAGAAGATTCAGTTGAATGCAGAAGTTGGTGGTAGAAATAAAGTCGGGTCGGATCAACCCATCAAACTCATTAATTTTTCTAATTGTATATATATGGCCAATATGGCGCTTGTTTCTATGCAGATAAAACCGGATAATATTAATTAGTCCATTGTAGTTATATCTCTAATTTAATTCAAGCATAATTTTGGTTGTGTTGCAGTACTGTTGGTGATGGTTCATGGTTGTGACAATAAATAGTTTGGTCGATAACTTTTCTTGTTCTTTATACATTCAGCATCTAGTAAAAAAAAGTACAAAAAGCTGGAAGGAAAAACTTTGAAATTAACTATAGGATTGATTGGTTCTTCCATTTAATATTTTAATAAACGTTTGAGAGTGTTAATAGTTATCGCCATTTGACAACATTTATGTAAAACATTTTATACGGTTTGTGCCAGTACAAATATTTAAAAAATCAAGAGTTTGTTCTTTTAAACGTTTGCGATGAGAACTGAAAAACTGATAAAATCATAGTTATGAGATTATAAATTAAGATTTTGAAATCAATTAAATCATATTTTATATTTTTGTGATTTCTCATCATTTATGTTTGTTTTTAATGTACATTTTGATTTAAGTATGCAACGCTGAAGTTTTCATTCTTACCTTTAGCTTGGTTTGCTATTTTAAACCGGTTGTCAACATGAGATTAAAAAAGTAATTAGAGTAAGAATCAGGTTAATGAATGCATTTTCTGCAGGCTACCATAATCAAGAAACCATCTCTTCTTTGATTGTATTTTCAAAAAGGACATATAGAGAAACTTAACCCTCAAGCTGCTTGGAAACAAGTTTACAACAATCTGGGATCAACTCATCCAACTCCTTCACAACTCGTCTTTCGACCCATGCACAACATTCAGATTTAGGTATGTGAATGTCCACATTGTATCACACTAAGGGTGAACATAATGAAAGAAGACACGGTAAAAGCCTTATGGTTGAATTCATTTTTTTTATGTTCGTCTTATAGATTCTTAGCATATAACTGAATTATAGCATATATATACAAAAATAGATTCTTATTATATGGTTGAATGACTATTATTTTCTTTAATAAAAATAAGATGAGATAAAAGAAATCTTATTATATAAAACTTGGTTTTCAAAGTTAGTAATTAACAAGATCATGTCATGAAACAAGATTGGTTGAGGTGGATTTGGTGAAGTTTATAAGGTGACACAGTTTATTTTTATGGAATCAACTCGATGATCAGAGTGAGAGACGTTAACGTTATTAACCGTAGTTGTTACTGATTGATAGGGTATGTTTCAAGACGGAGCAGAACAGGCTGTGAAGAGATTGTCAAAAACATCAGGACAAGGTGATGAAGAGTTTAAGAACGAGGTTGTTCTTGTAGCCAAGCTTCAGCACCGAAATCTCGTTAGGCTTGTCGGATTTTGTGTCCAAGGAGAAGAGAAGTTACTCCTTTACGAGTATGTGCCCAACAAAATCCTTGATTATTTTTTTGTTTGGTAAGTTGCATGCAGCCGGTTTTAACTTATCTAGTGGTTGTCCGTCCGGATTAATCTTTCGGAATCCAGATACAACTGGTCGGTCCATAGACCCAAAGATTGGTCGATCACCGTTCGGATCGGTTCCTCGAAATCCGGATATCTAGTTCACTCGAAAAAAATATCTACTGATTTAGTTCAGTAATTTTTTTCACATGGTGAGTTACTTTGTGCTCGTGTTTATGTTTTAGATCCAACGAAGCGACATCAGTTCGATTGGGAAAAACGATTCAAAATCATTGGAGGCATTGGTCGAGGAATTCTTTATCTTCATCAAGATTCGCGGCTCACTACTATACATAGAGACCTAAAAGCCAGTAATGTTCTCTTAGATTCTGATATGAATCCGAAGATTGCGAATTTTGGTATGGCAAGGATTTTCGGAATGGACCAAACTCAAGCCAACACGAGAAGGTCGTTGGAACCTAGTAGGTTTCTTCAACCTACCAAATTAGTAGCCCATTGAATAAATTGATATATATATCTTAGATGTTTTCCAGTGGTTATATGCCTCCAGATGATATGATGGGATTTTGACTCATTCTAACCACTGTTTTCAGGTCCTTTTCGAGTCTTTATTGAGTCGTTTCAAGTCATTAGGAGGCTTTGGACGAGGTTTGGAGTTGTTGGAGCCTTTAGAGTAAAAAAAAGTCGAAACTGAGCAAAAGAGTCTAAGTTTACATGCGGAGCACCTACTCCGGTTTTGAAGCACATGCTCCAGCCCGACCGGAGAAAAAAAGGAAAAGTCAAGTTAACATAATTTCGACCAAAAGAAGCCCAATAAGAGGCAGCCGCCTCCTGCAACTTATAATATCGTTCTTTTTTCAGAGTTTTGAGAGGGAGATCACTTTGAGATACGTTTTACACATTTTTCTAGAGCTTTGTATTATTTTTTGGGGAGAAGAATCTCTGCAACACCTTGAGAAGACTTCTGAACCCCCTTTGCATATTTTCTATTTCATTCATGGATTTTTCTTCATCTATTGCTGTGTTTTGTTTCTCCATGTCTGAGTAGTCATCTAGTTAGATTTAGGGTTTCCAAGGGATTCATGAATCAATGAATTGAAAACAAATAGGGCTACATCAATTGGTTGTCTTCATCTATTGTTGATCTTAATGCTGAAACTTGATTAGCTACATATTTCTGAGTGTAGGTTGTTTAATGCACCAAAAGTGATTGTTTAAATTCCTGAAAGAACATAGATGAACAATTTTTCCTAGACCTGCGAAAGTTGATGTGTAGGCGAATCAGGAACATATCAAACCTGCTCTTAATTCTTATCTGTGATTTCTAGGGCCAAACGACAGTTTAGGATTCTAGGTTGCTAGATAAAGGTGTTGATGCCACGACAGTGGATCAGTCTTAATTTTATGTTTGAGTTCGAGACATGTTCTTAATTATGCCCTAAATAGTTGTTCGATTCATGATCTCTGAATTTCCTGCGAATCACCCATGATAGTGTAACACTGATCCTCTGGAATCCGAACCTTTCTATATTACAATCATATGCTGTGCACTTGCAGCAGACAATAGGATCTATATCCAGTATATCAAGATTTTGGCTCCGTTGCGACGGGAACCAATTCGTTACATTTGATTCTCGGATTGAAATTTAGTCTAAGAATTATCAAGAGATAGCAAGTTTAGAACGAGCTGATAAGAAAAAGAAGTCGAATCCAGCCAACATGGGCGACGAAACCGACACCCGAGTTGCTAATGGCTATGTAGCTGCTGAAATTCGAAGGTTAGAACAACAGATGCAACAGTTGCAACAACAGCTACAACCACAGCAAAAGCGTGCCATTGGGGACATTCACACGCCTAATGCCTCTTACCAAAATAGAGCTGTTATTTGTCCACCAACCATTCAAGGGAAATATTTTGAAATCAAGCTCCAACTAATCACATTGGTGAATCAGTATTTGTTCCATGGTTTGGCTGCGGAAATCCCGACGGACCACATTGAAAACTTTGAAGAAATCTGCAGCACAACTGGTTCAAATGGGATGCCTCCAGATTTTCTGAAGTGTAAGTTGTTGCCTTTCTCTCTGACAAAGCTTCACGCTGGCTTAAGTCATTGCCACCTAGGTCTTTGGCAACATGGGCCGATGCTAGGTCAGCGTTCTTGGATAAATTCTACACTAAGTCCAAGACTGCCATCTCTGAGGAACAAGATATATTCATTCCAGCAACATTCCGGAGAAACCTTTGATGAAGCTTAGGAAAGGTTTAAGTAGTACAAAAGAGTGTCCTCATCATGGGTTTAGCGATGAGCAGTGATATATCATGGTTTTTATGGTTTTTAACCATGATATAAGTTGTATATATAGAGTCTTTTTAGTGTTTTTGGAGTCTTTTAGAGACATTTGCAGGTTTAGGTACGTTTGGAGCTTATTTGGAAATTATGGATCATTTTGGAGTTAAGTAGGAAGCTGTGCTGAAGAATTCAACTCGGAGGCAAATTTTAAAGATGGTGTCGATTGACACCAGGGGTGGTATCTGTTGAGACCAATTCCTGACGGCAATTTCAAGATGCGTTTTCCAGGCTTTGCAGAGTTGCAAACAGATCCCTGAAGCTCCTAATATTTGCAGTTAAGTGCCAAACGTATTTGCCATATTTTTACACTAGTTATGGGTTTTTAAGGTCATTGTTTAGAACAGTCTTTTATTCTAAGCTTTATTGAGAGAGATTTATAGCAGAGTTTTGGAGAGAAGAATTGAGATTCCTTCAGAAAAGATTCAGAACTCCTTTAATTTTCTATTGATTTCTTTTATGCAATCTTATTCATACATGTTTATTGTTTCAATCTCCATGTCTGAGTAGTTTGCTAGTTTGGTTTAGGGTTTCTCATTAGGGATTTCATGGATTGTTAAGTTGATTGGTTAGTTAAGGATTTAGGAACACTAGTTCTTCATCTAAGTTGTGATTAATGCTTGATCTGAATTGACGAGTAAGATTATTGATCATAGGTTGATTCTCGCAATGAAAGTTGGTTAATTAGCTAGAAAAAAGCTTAGATGAGCAAAATACCTATCTGCAAAGGAATTTGATTTAGAGATTTTGTGAACTTATCAAACCTGAGATTATTGCATGTTTATACTTTAAAACTCGCAAAAAATTTGGTTTTCTAGGTTTTAGACATAGATAGTTTTCGCAGCGACAACTGGTTCACTTTATCATCGTGTTTCGAGTTTTAGAACATAGAAGAATCCTGATTGACTGATTAGCTTGCATTCCTGATTTCCTGAGAATACCCTGAGCCTGACGTTTTTCTCATCTGATTTACAACCGATTTTACTGCATTATTTTCATTACATTTATTCTCGTTTAGCTTAATTCGAAAGCCTAAAAGTTTATTGTGTGATCTTGAGTCTTTGTGGAATTCTACCCCTAAGTACTACAATCGATCTCATAATTTGGAGAGTAGCTTTAGGGTATATTTGAGCATATCAAGCATATCCTGAGCACTGCTCTGCACAGGCCCGGCTTCGATGGCAGGAGGCTAGAGTAACTCATCTTCCGAATCTATCTTCCGATCATGCTCCGTTGTACATCCAGCTTTCTCCAGAGGCGGGTATTGGTGGGGGTAGACGGCCATTTCGATTCGAGGCAATGTGGCTGGATCATCAAGGCTTTAAAGAGCTGCTGCTCTCGTCTTGGAATAGAGATGTTGATACGCGAGAAGCTTTAACAACCCTTTAAGTGGTTCTGCAGAGGTGGAAAAAGGAGGTCTTTGGGGATGTTCAGAGGAAAAAAGAAAACTCATTCGAGATATCAAAAAAGTGCAAGACTCGCTTGAGCAGAATCAATCAGACGATCTACTCCGAGAGGAAGAGGTACTTCTGAAAGAATTTGAGATTACTCTGGAGCAGGAAGAGATGTTGTGGTACCAGAAGTCTAGAGAAAAGTGGCTAGCCTATGGAGACCGAAGTACTAAATTTTTTCATCTTTCTACGATCATCCGTCGAAGGCGGAATAAGGTGGAAATGCTGAAAAACGATTCGGGAGAGTGGGTTCAAGACCAGGCAGAGCTAGCTGCGATGGCGGTCGAATACTTCCAGAGGCTGTATTCTCTGTATGATGTTGAGCCCTTTGCACCAACACTTGCTCGGGAGGGTTTCCCGCCGTTACCAGGGGATGAGTACACGGTGTTAAACAAAACGTTCACGCCCATGGAAGTGGAGAAAGCTATCCGGAGTATGGGAAAATTTAAGGCTCCAGGTCCTGATGGATTTCAGCCTGTCTTTTATCAGAGATGCTGGGAAACTGTTGGGGATTCTGTGATTCGTTTTGTTTTGGAATTTTTTCAAACAGTTATTCTACCAGCGGATAAGAATGATGTGTTGCTAGTTCTGATCCCAAAGCTTCTGCAACCAGAAAAGATCATGCAGTTCCGACCAATCAGCCTGTGTAACGTGCTTTTTAAGATCATCAAAAAGGTGATGGTGGGTAAATTGAAGGCTGTTATTTCAAAACTAGTAGGGACAGCTCAGTCAAGCTTCATTCCGGGAAGACTTAGCACTGATAATATCATTATGGTTCAGTAGACGGTTCACTCAATGAGGCGTAAGAAAGGTAAGAAGGGGTGGATGTTGCTGAAGCTAGATCTTGAGAAAGCTTATGATAGGATCAGGTGGGACTTTTTGGCGGATACACTAACTGCAGCAGGCTTATCGGAACAATGGAAGAATTGGATTATGCAATGCGTCGAGGGGCCTTATATGAGTCTTCTTTGGAATGGTGGTAAAACAGAATCCTTCAAACCGCTTCGGGGTCTCCGACAAGGCGATCCGCTGTCACCGTACCTGTTTGTTCTCTGCATGGAACGTCTGTACCATCTGATTGACGTGAATGTTGATGCTACAAAATGGAAACTGATACGTATTTCTAGAGGTAGTCCTATGCTCTCTCATATTTGTTTTGCTGATGACTTGATTATTCTTGCAGAAGCATCAGTTTCCCAGATAAGAGTCATTCGCAGGGTGCTTGAGGAATTTTGTTGCGCTTCCGGTCAGCGAGTGAGTATTGAGAAGTCCAAAATCTTCTTCTCTAACAATGTGCCTCGTGATCTGGGCCAAAGAATTAGCAACGAAAGCGGGATCCAAGCTACGACGAACTTGGGTAAGTACCTTGGTACTCCGGTACTGCATAAGAGGGTGAATAAAGAAACGTTTTCTGAGGTGGTGGAGAATGTAGCTTCTAGGTTGACAGGATGGAAGGGTAAGAACCTGAGTTTGGCAGGTCGTGCTACTCTCAGGCGTTCTGTCCTATCCTCGATACCAATTCACACTATGAGTACAGTCAAGTTTCCTGCTCATACTCTGAATCAGCTTGATAAAATCTCTAGAAACTTTCTCTGGGGGAGCACCACCGAAGAGAGAAAGCTGCACTTATTGGCTTGGGATAAGGTTTGTCTGACCAGGGGAGAAGGTGGCCTTGGCATAAGACAAGCTGCTGACATGAATGTAGCAATGATTGCTAAGGTGGGGTGGCGAATCTTGGATGACAATGAGAGCCTTTGGGCCCGTGTACTTCGTAGTAAGTATAAGATTGGAGAAGTTCATGATCTGTCTTGGACTCTCCCCAAACGAAACTCGTTGACCTTGTGGAGGAGTGTAGCTATGGGTCTTCGGGAAGTGGTTTTTCGTGGACTGAGTTGGGTACTGGGAGATGGAAGTACTATTCGCTTCTGGCAGGATCGATGGTTAGGCAATAGCTCGCTCCAAAAGAGTGTCGCGGGGGAACTTCCAAATCAGATTGAACATATGCGGGTGAGAGAGTTCTGGGAGAATGGTCAAGGTTGGGATATTCCATTGATTGCCCCTTATATCTCAGAAGCTACAAGGCTCGAGTTAGCATCTGTTGTCGTAGATAATATAACAGGTGCACGTGACCGGATATCATGGGGCGAGAATGTTGACGGAATCTTTACAGTTAAATCTGCGTATTCGTTACTAAGGAGAGATGAGACTCCTCGCCCACAAATGGAATGTTTTTACAAACGCATTTGGTCTGTTGTTGCAACTGAGAGAGCTCGGATGTTTTTATGGTTAGCGGCTCACCGGGTTCTAATGACTAATGCGGAACGATATCGTCGTCATATGAGTGAAACAGATGCCTGTCAAGTTTGTCGCGGAGGTGTCGAGACTGTGATTCATATCCTTCGTGACTGTCCGGCGATGGATGGAATTTGGAGACGCATCGTTCCGGACCGACGAAGACATGGGTTTTTTCAAATGGACCTACTTGACTGGCTCTTTCACAACCTGGGGGATAACTCGGATATCTCTGGGGTACCGTGGAGAACGATGTTTGCTATGGCCTGCTGGTGGAGTTGGAAATGGCGATGCGGCAACGTTTTTGGAGAGACGAGACTTTGCCGGGAGCGGGTGAAATTCATAAAGAACTCAGCTACTGAGGTTACAATGGCACACATTGCTTGTCGACAGTTTTTTACTCGGCCTACACGGGTGGAAAGGATGATAGCTTGGACTCCTCCACGTGTTGGATGGCTCAAGATGAACACAGACGGAGCTTCTCAAGGAAACCCGGGTAAGGCCATAGCAGGAGGGACCTTACAGAATGGTGAAGGAGATTGGTGCTACGGGTTCACGTTTAATATTGGGCATTGTTCAGCTCTCTTAGCAGAACTATGGGGAGTCTACTACGGGTTATGTCTTGCCTGGGAGAGACAGGTTTCTCAGTTAGAGTTGGAGGTGGATTCAGAGGTGGTTGTGCGTTTTCTCACGACAGGGGTTGGGGACTCTCATCCGTTGTCTTTCCTGATACGTTTGTGTCATGGCTTTCTTGCGAAGAACTGGTCAGTTCGAGTTACTCATGTGTATAGGGAGGCTAATCGTCTAGCGGACGGATTAGCGAACTATGCTTTCTCTCTTCTTTTAGGTTTACATACCTTTGCATCTACTCCTGATTTTGTAACCTCTCTTTGTAGAGAAGATCTTGAAGGGCTAGCATTTGCTATACAAGTACTTTTGTAGACGTTTTCTTTGTTTTTTAATAAATTTCGGGGGCATTAACCCGACCTTTCCACCAAAAAAAAAAGCATATCCTGAGCACTTTCTATGATGGTGTTGATTGGGATTATAGGAACGCTTTGAATGCAGCCAGCAATGGCGATTTTTATACAAAGTCCAAAGAAGTTGCGTTTGAGCTGACTGAGAACTTGGCTGCAAGTTCTAGAAATCGCTGCCATGAGTATGATGAGCCTAGATATGTCAGCTGTGTTGAGTTACAGAAGATTTATGAGCTGTCAGCAAAAGTGAACCTGTTGTTGAAAAGAAATCAGAGAAGTATGCAGCTTTGTGCGAACAAAAAAATGAGCAGTATGCCAAGGTGAACTTCATGAATGGAGACTATGTGCAGAATCAGAGTTTTCAAGCTCAGGTGTCTAACTCTCAAGACGAGCTGAAGTCTCTTATGCACTTAGTTTTAATCAACCAACAGAAATCTGCTAATGAGATCAATGTCAAGGTGGACAGCATGTACAATGATCTCAACAGTAAGTTTGAAGCTGTTTGCACTCATGTGAAGAAGCTTGAAATTCAGGTTGCTAAAACAGCTGAGGCATCAGGAATTCCTCCTGTGCAAGCAGAGGTGAATCCTTGGAAAGGGTATGTCAATGCAGTTGAGACAAGAAATGGGAGGATACTGAATTCTGCAGTAAAGAACGTCATAGCCTCAGAAAAAGCTATGGAGCAGGCCGAGGAGCACACGCTCCAAGGAGATATATTTTCTCCTGGCATAGAAAAAATGATGGATTATGCATCATCATCTGGAGCACATGCCCCATGACCTAGTTTAGTTGATCCTGGCGTCGAAAAAATGAGAGAGCACCTTAGCTCATCGTCGGAGCACCTGAGCCAACGGCGTGCTCCAACCAAACCTGCAGAAAATCTTCCAGAAGGGTTTACACTCCTAAGGTGTCCTATCCAGTTCCACCTAGAGATCAGAGGGAGCCCATCAGTGCAGAGAAACTAGCTGATTTCAAGAAGATGTTGAGAAGGATTCCTAAGGAAATCTCTTTTAAGGAAGCCTTGGAAAATCGTCCCATACATGATTTCTTTCGGAACTGCAGAGAGACTCAAGAAGAGATTAAGGTAATCTTTGTAGAAGCAAGGAGTACACCACCACCATTGAGGGTCTTGCCTAAGGTTGAAGATTCTGGAAAATTATTTGTTCCATGCTCCATTGCAGAAGTTAAATTCGAAGAAGCTCTTTGTGATTCTGGGTCTAGTGTTAATCTCATGTCAAAGGCTATTGCAGAGAAGTTGAAAATTTCTGAGGTAAAACCTAGTCATATGACTCTTCGATTTTCAAACTCCTCCACAACAACATCATATGGAAGCATTCACGATCTACCTGTCCAAATAGGGGATTGCCTAGTTCCAACTGATTTTCAGGTTGTGGAGATAAGAGAAGGTTATGATATGCATTTGCTTCTTGGGAGACCATTCATGGCTACAGTGGGTGCAATCATTGATATGCCTAATAAGCGAGTCTGCTTTTCCAAGGTCAACAAAAAGATTTTCTACAAAGCCATTCCCATAGGAACCACCACACACGCCTCTTGCATCTCAGCAGTAGATAGAGAGGAGCTGTCAGTTGATATTGTGATAGAGCTTAGTGATAAGAGTGAGATCAATGAAGTTTTAGATGGAAATCATCCTCCTTTCACCAAGAAATTTAAGGAAAAGGCAAAGGTGCATGGAAAAGTGCAGTGCAAAAGGATCACGGGAGGTCCTCAAATGACTTTGATCCTTCAAGGATATGATGGACACTCGGTTGACTACAAGCTATTCTTCCATCAGAGTTGAAAGAGAAGGGTATTGGTGTTTTGTGAATGGAATGTTGAGTAAGGTTCTGAACATGAGGATTTCTGATTGTGGAGCTTGTTTTGGAGCAAGCTCTCAAGCCCAACCTGACTGATACGTGGCACTAAAGTCAAGCTAGTGACTTAAAACAAGCGCTGAGTGGGAGACAACCCACTGGTAAGTGTACATAATTCCTTTTCTTATTTTGTTTTTGATTTTTGGTTTTGGTTTTTCGTTGTTTTCAGAAAAAAAAAAACACGGGAGAGCACCCCAAACAGTTTCAGAGCACCTACTCCGACAAGGTGCTCCACAAAAAAATACGAAAAAGCTGCACGTCTTCAGGTAAGTTTTCTTGTTCCTACACCATTTGTAAAATTCATTATTTATTTTTAGTTTCTCATCCTTTCTCTTGATTTATTCTCACACTGGGACAGTGTGAAGTAAGTCTGGGGGAGGGTGTTGGTATTAATTCCGTTTTCTTTGTTTTGTTTGAGTCATTTTTGTTTTATTGAGTCAAGAACTTGTTGGGAATTAGTTAATCTATGATGATCTTGCACCATTTATGTGATTTGACTATCTCTCTAGTGACCATTGCTGCAGGATTTTGAGTTCACAGACAAGCTGGATCACTACATTCAGACCGTTCTCTTTTTCCAGAACATCCCACTGCACTCAGGTTTCATCTGAAAGTCATAAACTTTATTTTATGTGGACGTAATTTGGACTTAAATTCTTCTTGTTATGGACATTAGATTAGGGGAACAAATTCATATTCAGGACTTCTTATACTTCTTACCACTCTTGCTGATCCTGAATAGCTACCTAATCTTTAGCTAGTACCCTCCTTTAGCCTAATCTCCTTTTAGACCACTTGCACTCTTGTATTTCATGTTCATATGTGCAGATATGTGCAAAAGGGTCGGAGAGAAAAAAATTGACACAACCTCTAACCCACTCTTGCTGAAGAAGTCATTTGAAGTTGAGAGAAAAGTTTCAGGAGCACCTGCTCCAAACTCAGGAGCACCTGCTCCGTTTAGTCCAATGAAGAAAAGTAACGCAACATGACCTGCTGGGGTATGTGGACAGATAAATCGAAATTCTTAATGCTCAAAGGACACACATCATGTAAAAACCCTCCTTATCATTCAAAAAAAAAAGATTAAAAGATTAAAAAAAAGGAAAAGAAAATCAATAATAAGGAGTGGGGAGTAACTCACAGTTGTGTCCTTTAACATATCTCAATCACAAGGGAAAAAGAAGGGAAGAAAAACCAAGAGTTGAGGAGTTCGAGTTTTCAAGAGAAAAAGAGTGATTAGAGGGTGTGGAACCTCAATGAATCCATTTTCTCTTGCCATTTTGTGCAATATGCTACATCCTCTACAAAGCTCTGGTAAACCCTAAACACTCTGAAACTCCACCTCTAAATTGCCCTTTTTTATTCCCTAGCTTGTCTCTCCTAGGTAGTGCCCATAATGAGAAGCTCACACCACACTTAATTGAATGTAGAGAGTTTTTGGTCTGGATGTTGAGGCTTTATGTGTTTGTGAATACAAGTATGGAATAGGGTTTGAGAAATGTTGGCTGGTTTAGGGAAGATGTGGTACTCTTGTTCTAAAGAATGTGGTCTGCAGATTGTGGTTGAGTTACGGTTGCTGAGATTTGGAGAGTTCCTGCGTTTTCAAACCTCTCTTCCAGGTTTAATCTTGTGTTTGTTTGAGGACAAACAAAGGTCTAAGTCCGGGGGAGATGATATGATGGGATTTTGACTCATTCAAACCACTGTTTTCAGGTCCTTTTCGAGTCTTTTGAATCTTTATCGAGTTGTTTCAGGTCATTAGGAGACTTTGGACGAGGTTTGGAGTTGTTGGAGCCTTTGGAGTAAAAAGGAGTCGAAACTGAGCAAAAGAATCTAAGTTTACACGCGGAGCACCTACTCCGGTTTTGAAGCACATGCTCCAGCCCGATGGGAGAAAAAAAGGAAAAGTCAAGTTAACATAATTTCGACCAAAAGAAGCCCAATAAGAGGCAGCCGCCTCCTGCAACTTATATTATCGTTCTTTTTCAGAGTTTTGAGAGGGAGATCACCTTGAGATACTCACTACAGGAAAATGCCACATAAATAGCGTCCGAAAAGCGCTATTATTAGATAGCATAGCATTATGGCAAACATTTTATCTACGCTTGTTATAATAGATCTGACACTTTATATAGTGTTTTATGCTTGTGGTACGTTAGTTATTGTTTTGATGACGTTTATTAGTTCTGCAATCATATAACTTCTAATAACACATAATAATTGCTATTATAAATTGTTCATTTCAAGAATTTTTAGCTGGGCTATTTTGATTGGCTAGGCTATATTAATTGCAATATTTTATTTGTATATTTATTTATTTGATTATTAGAAATATTAATAAGAATCAAATGTTATTAACAAACAAAATACACACATGTTTTACACAACCAAACCAAAAATTCTAGAAGCCAAAGTTCTACTAGCTACCCTACTTGGTACTTAACATTCTCTATAGTAAGCTATGTTGTTGGACTAGAAGCAGAATCAGTCTCTGCAGTGATAAAGGCAGTGCCGCCATGAACTCTCATCTCAGGAGCTTCTTTTCTCTTGGCTTTCCACTTCCAAGTTTTTCAAAGATTTTATCACCACTTTCACAAGCATCTGAAATCAAGAAATAAAAATTATGAGCATGCACTGTATATATCAGGCCATCTAGCAATCAAGTAGATAAATGAGAAAGAAAAAACAAGTATGACCACCACCAAAGCAGAGAACGTGCTGTCTAGAATAACCCATAACTCTTTCTCTCCTAATAGCTCCTTCTTGCTTCATTTGTAACTCTCCTAATCACATATTAATTAATGTAAGTTCCAAATACTCAGACAACCGCTCATGATCTCTTAATTTCGGAAGCTGTATGCAACCGCTGATGGCTTGAGATGCCATAGAGCAAATATATCACAAGAAATAACCTTTACAGATGTAATCTATCAAAAGGAACGGATTCAAATACTTGTGTCTATGACTGTCGCGTCTCCTGTCCTTGTCTCTTTCTCTTTCAGGGCTCTTACGATGATGATCTTGTAAACAAAGAGGACGATGGTATCAACATAGAGCTGACAAATAAACAGAAAGCAGAACAAATACAATCTATTGCAGAGTGAAAGCAGTGACCTTCTCATCTTCAGATCCGTCAGCCATCCCTTCATTCTCCTCTTTTTCTTTTTCTTCTTCAAAGTCGTCTTCCAATACACTTTTCCTTGGCTCTAAGGAACCATTCTGTTCCTGTGTCCACCTATCATCACAGTACCAGATTAACCATCTTACAATATTGCAGAAACCAAAAGCTAATATTAAGCTATACTTAAATGCGAAAGAATAAACCTTTTCTTCAGGTGTGGCATTGCAATATCACAGGAATAATCCTTGGTTAAAAGTTCCTCAATGACTTCGTTTACATGCCAACGAAAACCCTACTCCAACCCAAAGAGATAAAAACGGTTAGAGAACAAATTAATCAAAAGTTTAACACAACAGATCCACCGAATGAAAATGATACTTACTCCTATCAGATAGCTTTTGCCTCACTTTCCGGTAGGCATTGTAGAGAGGTTCGAGGTATAGATGGACATCAACATCAGACCCAGTGAGACAGAGATAAAATGCCCCAATAATATGAACATATCTGCATAAACCACAAGATGAAATCTTCTCAATAATCAAGCTTTATAACATCCAAAACCTCGGGATAGTTCAGTAGTTAGACATCAGAGAATCCAAATCATCTTGATTTATTATCACTGAAAGAGGATACATCAATAGATCGAACACACACAAACCAGCGAACAGAGAATTCGAATCATAGCAGAACAGTCCTTGAGACAAATCAAATGGAAAATGGAAGAATAATCAATTTGGATATTCAGTAGAAAGAAAGAAAAAAGACGAAAGCAAATTCAAGGAGATGTACGCGATTTACTTACTGAACCGATGTAGAATGCTCGGATTAAGAACCCTAGAACTTCAATTGAAGATCAAGATGATGGGTTTGGGAAACGTCAATTCGGACTACAACATCTGTTGACTAAATCAGAAGGTTTGGAAGCTATAACCATAACTAGGGTTCAAATCGGAGATTTTCGACGCGGAGGAGGGATCGTGAGATTGAGATTAGGGTTTTGTATTGAGAGAAGGAGAAATAGAACGATGAAGAGTTTAATCTTCACCGGCGTGGAAGTCGAAAGAGAACATGGAGAAGAGACTCGGGGAAGACGATAGATCTGAGATTTTTTATTTTTTTTTGGTCTAGACTGAAACAAGAGAGAAAATTTTTCGAGAGTGAATCTCGCCTAAGCCAAGTCCTTAGCCGGGAAATAAAATAACTTTTCCGCCTAAGCTAAAAACAGCGTTTCAATGATACAAGTGCTAGCTAAAATAAAGAGTTATTAGAGCATGTCCATTAGTGAATCCCCTCTTGGGATTCTAAAAAAAAAATTTAATAATTTTTTATTTCATTTTTCTTTAAAGTTGTCAAAAAAAAAAAAAATTAAAATCGACCAATCACGTGTCGACACGTGGCGGACCCGAAGAGAGAGAAGTTCTAAAATTAGAGTTTTTTAGGAGTGAGTTCATCACTGTTCATGGGGCCCACAAATATTTTAATAATTTTTTTTTGTGAACCCCATCCTATGAACCTCTAATGGAAGTGCTCTTAAGTCTTAGAATAAGAAAAAACAAAGACAGCATATGCACATACGAAACGCTATCTTGAACTATGAGAAATGTCAAAGATAGCATTCACGTACACAATGCTATCTTATTATGTTATCATTACGACATTTTCATGTAGCGACTTTTTACACATATTTTTCTAGAGAGTTTTGTATTAATTTTTGGGGAGAAGAATCTCTGCAATACCTTGAGAAGAATTCTGAACCCCTTTGCGTATTTTCTATTTCATTCATGGATTTCTCTTCATCTATTGCTATGTTTTGTTTCTCCATGTCTGAGTAGTCATCTAGTTAGATTTAAGGTTTCAAAGGGATTCATGAATCAATGAATTGAAAATAAATAGGGCTACATCAATTGTGATATGATCATGGACCAGCTTGAAGATGAACCTGAGCAAGAGGAGCCTAAGGAAGGAATACGTGCAGTTGAGCAAGAAGAACAAGAGGAAGGACCGCTTGTAGCTGATCATGAATTGGAGATTTCAAGAGGACCAATGACAAGATCAAAGACCAAAGCCTTACATAATGCCGTGGAGACTTTACTTAATCAAATCAAGATCCAAGACCAAGCTCTACTTACTACTATGGTTTGTATCTGAGCTGACTAGTACATGAGTTGGTGTTATTCTAGGTGCTCTTTTCCTTGTTAAGTCTTTTGTCCCATTGGGTTTTGGCTTTCAAGGTTTTTAATGAGGCCTAGGTAGCACCTCGTAATTGCTCATGTACCAAGTCTTATGGACTGACTTGTTTCGGTCCTTAGTCAAAAACTATAGACTATATTTTCTTTTGCTTTGCGTTTAGTTCTAGGGCTTGAAGGAGCGTGTTCCTTCTGTCCTATAAATACTCTCTCTTGTCTCTCTGCCGAATCTCATCTAATCTTGAAAAATCAATCTCTCTCTTAAGTTAGATCATTCTCTCTCAGTGTGTTATATCTGAGTGAAACCCTTGATTGATTTGTTGTGTGTTGTATCATCGAATCGATCAAGTGCTTGTGCAAGTTTCCATCACTTGTATTAGTTCCATTTACTATCTTCGATCCATCCTATCCCTTTTAGTTCCACCAGAGTATCCATCCTGTTCGGAAATCACCATACATCACTCCATACGTCTCGTTCCATCTCTCAAACATATCCTAAAAACAAAAGCATTCGCTCGTTCTTTGTCTATCACGGTTCTCGGAGGTTCACTTAGCTTTTGAAGTGAGGATCATAGGGGAAATCACATTATCTGGTATCAGAGCACGCTTCAACAAGCTAAGTATCTCAAATGATTCGATTTTACTTCATTTGATCGACTTTGCAAAAGTGACTTTTCGGTTCCTTGCTAATCACGACTTGATCTGTTCGATTGGTGTTAGATCTATTGTTTCAGAGTTGTTAGTTGTGATTGTGACTTCGATCTGTTATTTTTTCCTTTTTGTTTAATCGTGATCTTGAATTTTGTTAAATTTCTGCAACTCAAAACCAAGTGACTTTTCATTTTCTTGCAATCTACGTTATCGATCTAATTGTGTTTTGATAGTTCGATTTTGTTGCGATCAACTCTATACTTGTTTGCTGTGTTGTTTGATTTATTAAGGACTATTTACTGCGAGTTGCTGTTTTGTTATTTCAGGCACCATGTCGGACGATGATGGTGAAGAAACAAGTGCCGCACATCCAAACAAGTTACTCTTTGAAGCCTTGTCTATCGAGTTGAGAAAGATGTTTCAGGCTGAGGTTGAGTACAAACGACATGACGAGAAGAGCGCCGAAGGAACAGATATAGGAGATCTCGCAAAGAGCATGTTGATGGAAATTCCAAAGAAAAGTCTGACGAACCTATTAATGGAGAAGATGGATCTGGGGCTGACAAGTATTATGACGATAGTGATTCATCAAGAGGCAGCCGAAGGGGATCTAGACAATCTAAGGACCGTACCAAGGATAACTTTGCTGGTATCAAGTTGAAAATACCTCCTTTCCATGGCAAGTATGATCCGGACGCTTACCTTGAGTGGGAAAAAAAGATTGAACTCATCTTTGTTGCGAAACACTACACTGAGGAGAACAAGATCAAAGTGGCAGCAACTGAGTTTTATGATTACGCTTTGAATTGGTGGGATCAATTGGTTACAACGAGAAGAAGGAATGGAGAATTTGAAGTTTCTTCGTGGAATGAGATGAAGAATCTCACGAGGAAGAGATTCATTCCTAGTCATTATAACCGAGACCTTCATCAAAGACTCAAGAGATTTTCTCAAGGAACACGCACTGTGGAAGAGTACTTCAAAGAAATGGAAAAGCTGATGCTTAGAGCCGACATTGTGGAGCACAAGGAAGCCACCATGGCACGCTTCTTGGGTGGTCTCAACCGAGAGATTCAGGATCGTCTTGAGACTCAACACTATGAGGAATTGGAAGAGATGCTTCACAAGGCAGTGATGTACGAGCAACGAGTAAAGAGGAAAGGATCTTACAAATCATCTCTTGGCTCTTCTAGCCAATACCGATAAAGTTACTCACGAGATGATAAGTCCAAGTTCTCTAAAGATAATAAGACAGCTCCAACGACTAAGACCGAGTCTACTTCTACTCAAGATACTAAAGCGAAACCTAAAGATGCTAGTACAAGAAGCAGAGATGTCATATGTTCAAGTGTCAAGGGCTTGGGCACTACGCCTACGAGTGCATCAACAAGCGCACAATGGTACTCTTGGACAATGGCGATGTAACTTCTGAGGATGAGACAAAGGAAGAATCACCTGAAGAAACAGAACTACTACCGGTTAGGGGAGAGCTCCTTGTTGCAAGAAGAACGTTGAGTATGCAAAGTAAAACCGAAGAAGAAGCACAAAGAGAAAATCTGTTTCATACCCGGTGTCTTGTACAAGGCAAAGTGTGTAGTCTAATCATCGATGGAGGAAGCTGCACCAACGTAGCTAGTGAAACAATGGTCAAGAAACTCAACCTCAAAGCTCAGCCTCATCCGGTACCATACACGCTTAATTGGTTGAATGATGAAGGAGAAATGAAAGTGTCTGAGCAGATTAAGGTCCCTTTGGAAATTGGCGAGTACAAAGACGAAGTGCTGTGTGATGTCTTGCCTATGGAAGCGAGCCACATCCTGTTAAGAAGACTTTGGCAATCAGATAGATGAGTTGTGCAAGATGGGTACACTAACCGCCATTCATTCACTTTCAAAGGCAAAAAGAATGTGTTGGTGCCTATGACTCCTCAAGAGATTTATAATGATCAGAAAAAGAGAAAGAAACCAGCTAAGCATCCGAATTTCTTTGCTAAGGCTGGTGAGGTAAAGAAATCTCTTCATCTTAATCAACCTATTCTCTTGTTTGTGTTTAAAGAATCACTATTGTGTGAAATTAACCAACCACCGGTCTATCCGAGTGAACTCAAAGCTCTTATGCAGGATTATAAAGACGTCTTTCCAGAAGAGACACCCAAAGGACTACCTCCGGTTCGTGGCATAGAACATCAGATAGATTTCATTCCCGGAGCTTCACTTCCAAACCGATATGCTTATCGCACTAATTTGGTTGAAACAAAAGAGTTGCAAAGGCAGATTGAGGAGCTTATGGCAACAGGCCATATCCGTGAGAGCATGAGTCCTTGTGCCGTGCCAGTTCTTCTAGTTCCAAAGAAAGATGGGAGCTAGAGAATGTGTGTTGACTGTCGTGCAATAAACAACATAACAGTGAAATATAGCCACCATATTCCTAGATTAGACGACATGTTAGATGAATTGCATGGGTCTAGCATATTTTCTAAGATTGATTTGAAGTCTGGTTATCATCAAATAAGGATGAAAGAGGGTGATGAGTGGAAAACTGCATTTAAAACCAAGCATGGTCTTTACGAGTGGCTTGTAATGCCGTTTGGTCTCACTAATGCTCTTAGTACATTCATACGTCTAATGAATCATGTACTGAGAGCATACATAGGAGTCTTAATTTGTGGTTGTTTACTTTGACGACATTCTAGTCTATAGCAAAAGTCTAGAAGAGCATATCACGCATTTGGGATTGGTTTTGGAATTGCTTAGAAAAGAGAAGCTTTATGCTAACCTGAAGAAGTGCACCTTTTGCACAGATAGTGTTATCTTTCTTGGTTTTGTAGTAAGCACTGAAGGAGTTAAGGTTGATGAGGAAAAAGTTAGATTAGTTTCAATCTACATAGAAGCATAGTGTAACAATGATCCTCTGAAATCCGAAACTTTTTACATTACAATCATATGCTGTGCACTTGCGGTAGACAATAGGATCTAATTCCAGTGTATCACCAGAGTACGCAATGCACAGGCATTTTTCCGTGAAATCTGATGTATATAGCTACGGAGTACTAGTTCTAGAGATAATTAGTGGGAAGAGGAACATCAGCTTCAGTAGGAACGATGGTGGCATTGACTATTTGGTCACATTTGTGAGTTACATATCATCAAATTTGAATTGAGATAGTTGAAAAATGTGATCATTAACGAGCATTGTGACCGCAATCTTAGGCTTGGACACTTTGGAAAAATGGATCGGTATTAGAATTGGTGGACGAATTAAAGGAAGCGAATTATCAGAGGATTGAAGTGA
Source organism: Isatis tinctoria (assembly GCA_010577795.1). Lineage (NCBI taxonomy): Eukaryota > Viridiplantae > Streptophyta > Magnoliopsida > Brassicales > Brassicaceae > Isatis > Isatis tinctoria. The sequence goes on from VHIU01000032.1 coordinate 41,802, forward strand.
TTAGATGTGTACATATTGGCCTCTTATGTGTTTAAGAAGACCATGCACACCGCCCCAAGTTTTCAACAATCGTCTCTATGATCAATAGTAACACAATGTCTTTACCGGTTCCTCGATAGCCAGGATTTTTCTTACGGTGCAATCCTCATATTCAGAATCAAGAACCAGCGGGTGAAGGATCAAGCAATAGTAATATCTGCTATGTGGATAATGCAACGAGACATCATCTAATATATCCCTATAGGACAAAATATATGCTTAAATATCCTTCACTGGTAAAAAAACAAAATTACCCTTAATGCATGATAAATTCGGGTGTTAGAAGTTAAATATAATTAAATTCGTAAGGGTTCAACGAAAAACACGGTAGCTCAGTGGTTGCGAGCTTTAACGTAGATGCGCGTGCCCAGGCTTCGAATCCCCTATGCGTGATAATATCGGGTAATACTGGGTAATACTGGGTAGTACCGGGTAGCAATAATACCAGTGATACTGGGCGTTGGGTTTTGATTTTAAAATATATATAAGGGTAGTTCCGTCCTTTCATTTAAACGAGGGATATAGGAGATTAAAAGGGATATATAGGATTTGTCTGCATCACATAGGGACATACGAGGTGATGACTATAATGCAACCATTACTGATATATATCCTCGTTGAACGATGTAACCAAAACTTGACAAGCATACAATTAAAGATGTTTAAAATCCTAACTACCTGTTTCCTGCGTTTCATATTCATTAGAGTCGTGCAACCTTAATTTTTATAAAAGATGCTCGTGTCGGGCCGAGAGGCTAGTAGTCAAGAGTCATTACAAACTGAAATGACTCTCTTGTTCCAACCCTTTTGAATGTTTTGTTTACCAGAGTTTGAGCTGATATAATACTTCTCCAGCTATAGGATGGTGAATAAGATCTAATAGGGTTTAAAGGATCCCAATTACGAAAACATTAACCTTTGAATATTTAGGAGATAAAGAATTTGAATTTGTCAATTAACCTCCATAGCTATTAAAATTATTAAGTACTTGATTAGGACCCGCGTGATACGCGGATGAAAGTAAAATATTTAAAATCTAAAATTAATAACTCGCAAACATGATTTATATATTTAGATTTTGAGATTAAAATATGATTATTATATTTGAAATCTATAATTTTAGATTAAAACCGTATAAAATGAAATATCTGAAATCTATTTTTTTTATCGATAAAAACTGATTATAATTTTTTATTTAATTACAGAAATAAAATTATTACTACAAAAACACTATAAAATTATAGGAAAGAGATATCTTGTCCATTTTAATTATATAATAACTTTTAAAATATTTTTTCTTATTTTTCTTATTTTTCTTATTTTTCTTATATGTTATATTTTTAATACATGTTAAAATATTAAAAGATTTGATTGCCACATGGCATGATCTTGTTAATTACTAACTTTGGAAACCAAGCTTTATATAATAAGATTACTAAAAAGGAAATGTTGATTTTTATGTATTTTATTAAAAAGAAAGATTTATGGAAAAATAAAAATATTTTTTTAATAAATAAAAAGGATATTTTATTAAAATTTACTAATTAGCATGATAATGATAATGACATATATTAAGTTGGTCAGAATTTGACAATATAATTCTTTTCCCATTAGATAAAAAAATAAAAGTATAATCCGTTTTGGTATATAAAATAAAAAAAAAAAATTAAGTTTTTGTGGTTTACAAAAAAAAAAAAAATTATTATATGAAGTTTTAGTTATTAATGTAATTTCCACACATATTAAATCAGTCAATCAGATTTTGACACCTATAAATAATTTTCCTAAATAAATAGAAATCAAAAAAATAATGATTATGTTTTCTTAGATAAATAATAATAACTTATTAAAGCTAATTCATAAAAAGATTGTTTCTAGATAATTTAATGCAATTTTAAAATTTTAAAATCTGAATATATAAATTATGTTATACGGGTTATTAATTTTAGATTTTGAAAATTTTATTTTGATACGCAGATCATAATCTAGTTTGTATATACGTTTAGGGTATTTTGTAATCATGGGCGGACCCAAGAACCATTTTTAGTAGGTTCATAAATATTATTAATTTTTTATAATTATTTTGTCATTATAAATTACACAAAATAAGAGTACCAATTAAAATAAATTGCATAATAAATGTAGAAATTATGGGTTAAGGCCCAACCCAAAAAAATAAAAAATAAAAAATACATTAACAAGGACACGATTTAAATATCGAGATTATGGGTGTCAAAATCATTTATTTTGACCAAATCAGCTATTAAAGCATAATAATCACATAGAAAAATATCAGTTATTTACATTTAACTGGTATCATCTGAATCCACTTTCTCCTCTATAGGTCAGCCCCTCTCTGTAATCGTAATTAAAATTGAAGTGTGATTCTTTGTGGGACAAATAAAATAAGAGTACGTATATTTGAATACAGAATATTCGTTGGGCTTTAGAAATACTATCATTTAATTGACCCTTTATATTTAAGCCCAACCCAAACATTGCCACGTGGGGATTGAAATATCCTAGAAAAATAATCCAAACGGTCGAACAAAAACATGAGCCTTAAGTTTATCTCCACCCTTGGATTTCATCTCGCGATTTAAGACGAATACACGTGATGTTGTGAAACTGTAGATATATATATGTAATGTACTAATGTAAAGGGTAGATTAGACCTTATTACTCTTGTGCCTAACCTAATGGCTTTGTATATATACTATGTAATCATCTCATCAATACATTAAGCATTCACTTACATGGTATCAGAGAGCGCTGATCCCTAAACAAAACCTATTTTTTTCTCTGCCGCCGACATTCTTTGTCTTTCTCTCCCACTACTCTAAACTTTTCTTCCCTCTCATCCATGGCTTCTACTCCAACCAACAACACTCCCGACACAATCGATACCGGTGATAAAACCAAAATTCTCCATGTCAATATGGCCAATGTCACCAAGCTCACGAGCTCCAACTTTCTCATGTGGAGCCGACAGATCCGTGCCCTCCTCTCGGGCTATGATCTCGCCACCCATCTCGAAGCCACCACGGTTCTACCGGAACCAACAATCATGGTGGAAAACCAGGCAACTCCGAATCCTGCATACTCTCTTTGGGCACGCCAAGATGCACTACTCTACAGTGCGATGCTCGGTGCCATCACTGTCGCTATTCAGCCTCTTCTCTCCAAGACGGAAACAGCGGCTCAAATCTGGACTGAGCTCAATAATCTCTACGCAAAACCAAGCCGAGGCCATATCAAGCAGATCCGCCAGCAAATCAAATGCTGGAAGAAAGGATCTCGCTCCATCAACGACTACATCCAAGGATTCACAACAAAGTTCGATCAACTCTCTCTTCTCGGTGATGCCTTAAACCATGAAGACCAAGTCGAATACATTCTGGAAGGCTTACCTGAGGAGTACAAGACGGTAGTGGATCAATTGGAAGGTCGTGATGTTGCACCTACGATTGCTGAAATCCATGAAAAGCTGTTGAATCAAGAGGTTAAACTGCAAACCTCCTCTGTTTCCACACTGGATGCGTTACCAGTCACTGCTAATGCGGCGCAGGTGAAGTCCTACAACCCTAACTACAAAGGGAAAAACTTCAATCCGAAGTATCAATCTCGTCCGGCACTTCTCCCAACACCACCATTGGATCAAGCCTGGCGTGCCAATCCAAACTTCTCCTCTGGTTCTACAAACGCTCCTCGTGGCTATCAGGGTCGGTGCCAGTTATGTGGAACTCATGGTCATAGTGCACGTATGTGTTCTCACCTTTCACAAGCTGCTTCACATTACCGTCCCTCTTCGCTCCCTTGGCAACCGCGTGCACATTTTGCGGCTGCTCCATCTGCTTCCTCGCCCAACTGGTTGCTAGATTCAGGTGCCACGCATCACCTCACCACCGATTTGAACAATCTCTCCATGCACAATCTGTATCAAGGAGGAGAAGAAGTGACGATTGCCGATGGTTCCTCCATTCCGATCACGCATACTGGTTCAACATCCCTATCTACCCCTACTCGCTCCTTATCTCTACCTCATGTTCTTTATGTTCCTAATCTCCATAAAAACCTGCTTTCTGTCTATCGATTGTGTGTTGCCAATAATGTCTCAGTCAATTTCTTTCCTACTCATTTTCAGGTGATGGATCTCAAGACGGGGGCCCAGTTGATCTCCGGCAATGTTAAAGACGAGCTCTACGAGTGGCCAGCCTCAAAATCTCCTCCCACCGCTTTTCTGGCCTCCCCACCAAAAACATCCATCTCCTCTTGGCACTCCCGTCTTGGACACCCCTCACCACCGATTCTCAATGCTATTGTTTCTTCATTTTCTTTACCTTGTCTCTCTTCCAATAAAACTATGTCTCCGTGCACTCATTGTCTTACTAATAAAAGTCATAAACAACCTTTCTCCACAAATACTATCTCTTCCCAACGACCGTTGCAAATTGTATACTCTGATCTCTGGGCTTCCCCTATTCTCTCGCACGACAATTACAAATATTATGTAATTTTCGTTGATCACTACACCCGTTACACCTGGCTCTATCCTCTCAAACAAAAATCTGCTGTCAAAGACACCTTCATAGCTTACAAAGCCTTGGTTGAAAATCGTTTTCAAACCAAAATCGAAACCCTCTACACGGATAACGGGGGCGAGTATCTTGCTCTTCGCTCTTTTCTGGCCACCCATGGTATAACTCATTACACTTCCCCACCACATACACCGGAACATAATGGAGTTTCTGAAAGAAAACATCGCCACATTGTCGAAACGGGTATAACTCTGTTGCATCAAGCCTCTATGCCCAAGACATTGTGGCCCTATGCCCTCCAGACAGCGGTTTATCTCATAAACCGTCTGGTTACACCTCTCCTCCAACACACTTCACCCTATGAAAAGCTTTTTCAGAAACAACCAAATTATCTTAAATTGAAGATCTTTGGTTGTCTCTGTTTTCCTTGGCTTCGTCCGTACACGACCAACAAGCTTGCAGATCGAACTCTCCCCTGTGTCTTCCTAGGTTACTCCTTAACACAGAGTGCCTACCTCTGTTATCATCGCCAAACTGGTCGTCTCTACATCTCTCGCCATGTTGAATTTGTAGAGTCGGTCTATCCCTATTCTCAGACAATCTCCTCCTCCCCACAATCCCCACAAACCACTGATGAAACCCACACTATCTCGGCGTTCTTACAGACTTTGGCGAACCGCTTCTCTCTCAAAGAACCTACTGATCTTACCTATTTCCTTGGGATATAAGCTACCAACACGACTCAAGGCCTACATCTGATGCAACGCAGGTATGTGTTGGATCTTCTCCAACGTACAAACATGCTAACGGCGAAGTCAGTCTCCACCCCGATGGCCTCTTCGCCAAAACTATCCGTTCGTGATGGCCATCCTCTGCCAGATGCATCGGAATATCGTCGTGTGGTGGGAAGTTTGCAGTATCTTTTGTTGACACGACCGGATCTCGCCTACGCTGTCAATCGTCTGTCTCAGTTCATGCACCGTCCTACAGATATACATTGGCAGGCAGTGAAGCGTGTCTTGCGCTACTTGGCTGGGAGTCCGTCCGCAGGTATTCTGTTGCGTCGTGACTCTCCTATGACTTTGCATGCCTTCACTGATGCAGATTGGGCAGTTGATGCAGATGATTACTTATCCACGAATGCGTATATCCTGTATCTGGGTTCATCACCTATTGCCTGGTCTTCTCGCAAACAAAAAGGCGTTGCTCGTTCATCAACGGAAGCTGAATACCGAGCAGTTGCAAACACGGCATCAGAAGTTCGGTGGGTTTGCTCCTTGCTAACAGAACTTGGTATTAAGCTTCCTGCTGTTCCAGTTATTTATTGCGACAATGTTGGAGCTACCTATTTGTGTGCCAATCCAGTTTTTCATTCTCGGATGAAACACTTAGCACTGGATTATCATTTCATTCGGGAGCTTATTCAGTCCGGTGCCCTGCGTGTTTCTCATGTCTCGACAAAGGACCAACTGGCTGATGCACTTACCAAGCCTCTGTCATAAAGCTGTTTTCCAAGATTGGAGTTCGCCGACTACCTCCATCTTGCAGGGGCGTGTAGATATATATGTAATGTACTAATGTAAAGGGTAGATTAGACCTTATTACTCTTGTGCCTAACCTAATGTCTTTGTATATATACCATGTAATCATCTCATCAATACATTAAGCATTCACTTACAGAAACAAGGTGCTATTCGATCTAGAAATTCAAATTCTCGCCATTAACGGCTCTCTCTATCTCTCTCCTTCTCTTCTTCCTTGTTACTTTTCCTGTTGCAAGCAGTAGATTTGCTCTTCTTCTTCTTTAGGGATTCTAATTGGAGAATGAAGCACTTCATGATGCCAAGAAACGCCATCTTGCAAAATATCGGAGAGCCGCAATAGCCCAAACCTAGCTTGACTAAATCCAAGTCCCAAAGGAAGATGATATCCGCCAAAGAGAATGCTCTACCTCCGGATCAGAACTCGTTGATGTCTAATTATAGGTCGTCTCCGGCGAAATTGAAGAGTCCGCTTCCTCCGCGTCCGCCGTTGGCTAATCCTCTTAAACGGAAACTGCGGCGGAAAATGGAGTAGCTGGGGTTTCAGATTCTAGTGTCAAGGTACTTTGAGCTTTTGATTTTTTTTTTCTTGCTCAGAAATTGGAGAATCTCGTAGTAAAATCCCTAATCTCTGGATTCCAAAATTCCTAAACAAAATGAGAGAAATATTCTTCTTCAACTTGTAATTGCTTTACCTACTTAACACTCTTTAGTTATGCGAAACAAAGAGGATAGCTTCTATTTTTAGAAGGTTTAAGTTACATTTGGCTTCTATGTGATTGTGGGGAGACCTGAATGAAATATCATTCCATTCAACTAAAAATTGGCCAATTGTTACAAATAGTTCGATTTGTAAGTGATTAACTGGCTGAGTGCCGAATGATTTTGTAAAAAAAATCAGAATATGATTTGGCATCTTGATGGTGTATGTGGAAAGACTTAAGAGAATTTATTTGGCTACCTATGTTACCAAATGCACTTATCTTTTCTAGACTTCCAGAGTAGTCAAATGATGGGTGATCAATACGCTTTTGTCTAGTTTTGTAGGTTATAGTCAGAATGAAGCCTCCAAGCAAAGGTGAGGAAGTTGAGATGATAGTTAAAAAGATCTCACGCAATGCCCTCACAATTAATGTACATACTTTCACTTTCCACTCAATTGCTGACCCGGAGTCAACACAGATAGACAATTTAGTTTCCATGATTTGAGGTGAGCTTGTACTATCGTATCCCATGGTTTAGATAGGCGAAGTCCTTATCTTTCTTGTATTCTTTTCAGGAAGAAATCTTTCAGCTTGTAGGGCGCCTCTCTTGTAAAAAAATGTCTTGGTGGATTTAACAGTTCTGTTTTTGCCTATGGGCAGGTAGTTATCATTTCTTCAATGTGTTTCTTTAGGCCTGAGTTGCAATTTCTTAATTAAGATGATTGTGAATTTAACTTCTATTATGAAAACACTTTTTATCAGGCTGGAAGTGGGAAAATTTATATACCATGTGGGGTCCTGCGAACGGATTGTTGGAAGAGCACCTGAGTGGTGACCAAAGAGGGTTGACTCCACATGTCTTTGAAGTGCTCTTCTCCCGTATCAGTGAGGTGATGCTTCATGTTTTTTTTTTTTTTTTTTACTTTCAGTCCTTTTCTTCTTGTGGAAGAGGCAGGACATTGAAAAGTTGATTTCTTTTTCTTGCAGGAGCAAGTGAAGCACGCTGAAAGGCAGCTCAGTTACCACTGCCGCTGTTCTTTTCTCGATGTTCAATGAGTGAATGCTACTTTAGTTTGTTGGTGTGTTTGATGTTTTCAGTTACTTATGGTTCTCTTTCCCATCTTTCATTGCAGATATACAAAGAGCAAATAACAGATCTTTTAGATCCGAGCCAAAAAAACCTGGTGGTAAAAGTTACTTGCAACTTTAGTTTGATTTACCAGATTAGATAACACGACTACAAAATATCTTGTAATTAATATTGTACCTGATTAGAGAAGATGTCAAATCCGGTGTTTATCTTGAAAATCTGACTGAGTGATACGTCGTCAAAAACTTGAAGGTTTGATGCGCCCTCTCATTTCTTGCTCCTATTTGGAAATTAACTTTTAAGAGATGGATGCTTTGTTATGAAAGACTGGTTTAACGTTTCAGCTTTGTTAGCGATGCTATGTAAATAGAATGTCAAAAGAAGATGCCTACAAAATATCTTTATATCGCCAAAGCATGTCAAAGCTTTTGCATATATACAGTCTGAGCTATTATGTTTCTCTGAAATGAGTATTCCAGTAGTAATGCTTGCGCTTGAATCTGGTGCAGGGCCTGGCAAACAGACGGACTGGTGCAACAAGTGTAAATGCAGAGAGTTCAAGGTCGCATTGTGTATTTACTTGTGTTGTTGAATAGCACTGCAAGGTGGGCTGTTCTCCTTTATTAATTTGTTCATGTTTATTGGCAACTCTAAGGTTTTTATGAATAGGTAATAAGGCTGAGATGTTTACTAGTCTAGCAGTTATTTTCTTCATTGTTTATTATAATGTTATGTGAATCGTTATCAAACAGCATTTTAATGCAAAGTGCTGCTGATGGTTTAAGCAGTTTAAAAACTAGTAGAATAAATCTTGTTGATCTTGCCGGTTCGGAAAGACAAAATTCAACTAGTGCAGCAGGAGAACGTTTGAAGGAAGCTAGAAATATCATAATGATATTGCTGATCTGGCTGCTTGTTGATTGTTCTGTTCCAGTTAATATTGCATTTTGTTTAACTAGGACTACATTTGATGTTGTAGCATATTTGAATATGCGTTTTGATAAGGAACACAAATTGAAATAGTGGTCGTATTTACTGACTTTTATGCCATTTATTGACATGTGATGCTGAGTCTGAAACTGAGGGCGTAGATAAATGTTAACTATACGAGTTTTTACTTGCAGGAATTTGATCAACATTCTCGCAGAACTTTCACAAACAGGAAAGCAAAGGGATATACCCTACAGAGATTCTAGGCTTACACTCCTATTGCAGGATTCTCTTGGTGGGAATGCAAAAGTGTGATAAAAAGTGTTCAAACTTATCTTGAAGCTGATATATATCTTCATTAATATATAAAGGTTTAGGGTTAATCAGCTTAAAACCAATTGGGTTCTTTGATGTGGAGCTGCCTAAGCTAAGGCTCATGTTGTTGTCACATCCTCTTTCGCGTTTTCAGGGGAACCTCTTAATCAAAAGAGCTTCATCTTCATTGTAATCATATTCTCCGTCTTCCAAAACCAGCTGAGTTTGCTCAGGAGCTTTCACCTTTCCCATGTTCACTGCTACATCACTAGACATATTTTTTCCTTTCTCCTTGGCCAGGTCAATGTCTTGGGCGAGTATAGCGTCAAAGAGGACCTTATAATTTTCATCTTCTATGAAATCTCAGTTATTATCATAAGTCTTCCGAAGTTTCCTGAGAACAGGCCTTATTTTCACCATTGGTATTCCAAAAACCTTCATGACGATACAAGCTTTCTTATTACGATGATTTGGTGCCATTTTCTACAAGTTTCTTTCAACAAAAGGAGGAACCCTGACACTGGTTTAGGGTTTTAGACGAGCAAGGTTAACTTGAGAGAAAGAGAGTTCGAATGATAATAGTGTCGATCTGGAGTCTCGAATTAAATGTGTTCTTCACATCAAATGGAAATGGTTGGGGCCTAAGGACTTTGGAGAGATTGCCTCAATGATCATTTGTTTGTGAGTACATTGGAGAGATACATTCTCAGAACTATACCAAGGTGAACTTTCTTCTCCAGTCATATTGGATGTTCATTTGGGATGTTCTAACGAAACTTTATATGATAGAAAATCTCTCTGTCTTGATCTGGAGTTTCGACATAAACTGGGATGTCGATCAAATTTGCATCTAGGCATCTATGGTTTACGAACCTAGAGACATTCCCTTGATAAGAGGCTTTATGAGAATGTCTCTAGGTTCGTAACCATAGATGCCTAGATGCAAATTTGATCGAGATCCCAGTTCATGTCGAAACTCCAGATCAAGACAGAGAGATTTTCTATCATCTAAAGTTTCGTCAGAACATCCCCAATGAATATCCAATATGAGAGAAGAAAGTTCGCCTTGGTATAGTTCTGAGAATGTGAGTATCTCTCCAATGTACTTACAAATAAATGATCATTGAGGCAATCTCTCCAAAGTCCTTAGGCCCCAACCATTTTCTTTTGATGTGAAGAACACATTTAATTCGAGACTCCAGATCAACACTATTATTATTCGAACTCTCTTTCTCTCAAGTTAACCTTGCTCGCCTAAAACCCTAAACCAGTGTCAGAGTTCCTGTAGTTACCATCAATGTTGCTGGAGTTATATGTCTGACAAGCGAGTAGCCGAGGTCAGTGTTTTTGTTCATATTCTATATTCTGGCTGTTCGGTGAAAGCTTAGGAAAGAATTAAAGGTTATGGTCAGTGATATAAAATTTTTGGGCCTCCCTGTCCTGCTTTTCATCAGTTTGTTGATGATTGCAGATAGCTCAAACATTTCGTGACAAGAAGATTCCATCTGAAATGGATGGACATTGACTACATGGATGGTTTTCGTTGTTTCACATTCCACAAGGCATGTTTTTCTTCAAGTCCCAAGTGGATTTTTTATCAGTGCTTACTATGGTTTACATGGGCTAAGTTTATAATTTGTAGCTATTGACTTTATATTGAATACTATGTTCAGGAACGTTTTCCGGATCCTAGTGCTTTGACAAAACATCTTCATAATAATGGTTTCAAAGCGATTTGGATGCTTGACCCTGGAATAAAGCAGGAGGAAGGTTATGATGTCTACGATAGTGGCAGTAAGAATGATCTCTGGATAAGACGAGCAGATGGGAAGCCCTTTATTGGTATTTCACTCTCTTGTTATGATTTTGATGTTGTCTTGTCATGTTAATTTGATACTTATTCAGAAATTTCTGAAGTTTATTCCTTAGGTGAAGTATGGACTGGGCCTTGCGTTTTCCCTGACTATACAAATGCCAAAGCTCGCTCTTGGTGGGCAAATTTGGTTAAGGACTTTATTTCAAATGGTGTTGATGGTATATGGAATGATATGAATGAGCCAGCAGTTTTCAAAGTAATTATTGTATACTTTGCCTTTATCCTTTGGAATTTTCTAGATAGAATTTTTTATCGTGGCTTTATTTGTCAATGTCCAGGTCGTGACGAAGACAATGCCTGAGAACAATATTCATAGAGGAGATGATGAGCTTGGAGGTGTTCAAAACCACTCTCACTACCACAATGTATTGTTCTTCATCTCAAGTTTCAAAAAATTTCTATGCATGTCTGAAAGTTATCCGACTTATATAAAAATGCAGTGGATCCTTGACTTTCTGAAGTATGTGTATATATATATATATATATATATATAGGATGCTAGATAGATACAGACGACTATTGTCTTTGTAAGGTACGGTGTTATATTTCTTCGAGCTTCCTAAAAGTGTCTATGCTGAGACAAAAGACTTTTGCACTGCGTCTAGAGTGAAAAGTAGTTGGTTACTAAATGTTTATCCGTTTTGCCTAAATAATATACCATATTAAGGTAAGCCGCTAAGCACATCAAGTTAACTTTTTCAAGATTTAACCGCTGTCTAGGTCTATGGGATGCTGATGGCAAGATCAACTTATGAAGGGATGCAGCTAGCTGATAAGAATAAGAGACTTTTTGTATTGACAAGGGCTGGATTCATAGGTAGCCAGAGATATGCTGCAACTGGACAGGAGATAACCTTTCAACCTGGGAGCATCTACATATGTCTATATCCATGGTACTTCAGCTGATAAGAATTTCAAGAGTCCACTGCATCCTTATTACAAAACTAAAAATCTGAGTGTGTGATTATCATTTATGATGACTGGAGAAGAGGTGTTTTTTTTGTTTGCTAGCAAAATTTTATAAGAGCTATTTCAGCATTACAATCGAAATTTTTTTTTCTGATATGATGGAAAAATACTACCTCACTGGTGCATGTTGATTTACAGAATCATTTCTTCCCTTTTCTCAAAGCTTGCAGATTTCACGAGTTCACTTTATTTTTAATGTGATTTGTGTTCACTTGATTTTAGTATAAGTGATCAGATTGAAGAGTTTAAGATAGAACCATTCGTTGGGCATACGGATTGACAAGTAGCGAGGATTAGTCATAAAGGTGTTTCAAGTAGTCTAAAATCAAATTATTTTCTGATTATCACAACTTAATAACATTGCTGCTATCATAAATCGTTCACCTAATAATCTGTCACTCTCGCTGTCTTGTCTTTTTCGAGTCATTTTTTGTAAAAGCTTTCATGAAAAATGTTGTCTATTCGTTCATGTCAGTTGCTCTGTAGTTTATAAACTGGGAAACATCTCTACCTCATCAAGTTATCTTGGGTCTGTTTCTATCATTGGCCAGCAGTTTGTCTAGTCAAGGATCACACGAGTTGCAGCATATATTGCCCAGAGGAACTTGGTTAGGTTTGATTTTGAAGATTCACAATCGGTATGGTTGCTGACACTTTCAGTTTTCTCTTTCTCTCCTGTTGGGAAAATAGTTAAGCCGTGTTTATGTTTTCCACATGTTTGTTATTCTGCTCATTATGTCAGGATTTGCTGACATTATATTTACAAGGTGGATCTGCGTGTCAGGGAATCTAGTCTTTCGGAGAATCTATTCGACGTTTTTCTCTCGAATATTGATATGTTGGGATTTTTACCCTTACTAACATTTGTATCTTATTGTTTTCTAGAGTTTTTGAGTATGTATTAGGAGATTTTTAGGTATCTTTGAACCTGTTATTGGAGTTTGAAGCATTTGGAACCTTTGGAACAGAAAAGAACCAGAATTGAAGAAAAGAAGGAAAATCCTGCGAAGTATCACCAACTCCAATCAGCGAGCACATGCTCCCAATTTTTGGCCACCTAGCGAGCACCTGCTTGCCGCCGGAGAAAATAAAGGGGAAAAGACTTAACCTAATCCCGCCGCCGACTTTAAAGGGAGCAGCTGCCTATGCTTTCTCATATAAATACTCCTCTTAGTCTTAGGTTTTATTATCTTTATCTTTACTTTTGGCTTTTAGCTTTTCAATACCTAGAGCTTTCTACTTGTAAGGGAGAAGATCTCTGCTATAATTTGGAGAAGATTTCTGAACCCTAGTACTTCTATTTTAATATCGATTTAATGCATTCTCTTTATTTAATTGTTTTGTTTCTTTCTTCTTTGATTATGTTTGAGTAGATATATGAGTTAGGTTAAGGTTTTCAAAGGAATTCATGAGCTAGGGTTAAACACAAATAGGATATACAAATCGATTGTCTTCATCTTGGTTGTTCTTATAGTTTGAATCGATTTGGCCAATCTGTTCATGATTTTAGGTTTATCTAGACAGCGAGAGTTGCTGGGTTGCTAGAAGAAACCTTGATGAGAAATTTATTCATTACCTGCGAGAGTAGATGTATTGGAGAATTGTGAACATATCAAACCTATTCGATAAAGCTTATCTATGATTTCTAATACCAACGGGAGTTAGGATTTTTAGGTCGTTAGATAAAGATATAGGTTTGGTTTCACGAGAATGAATTAGTATTATCTTCGTTTTTGATGTCTGAATAATTGTTTGACCTTTGCTCTGAATCTCCTGCGAATTGCCTTGACCTAACGCCTGCTTTATTATTGTTTAAAACCGATTTGCTTTCATTACTTGCTAGTCACGATTTCAAACCAAACCATATTGAATCTCTTAGCTCTTAATTTAGTTTATTAAATCAAAGTGTGAACTTGGTCTTCGTGGGATCGACCCCTAAGTACTGCTACGAATTACTGTGCACTTGCAGTAGGAAATAGAGTTCAAAACTCGTGTATCAAGTTTTTGGCGCCGTTTCTGGGTACCAAATTTTACCTTTGGTTTACAGCTAAATCATTAAACTAAGAACTCTACTGAACTCGTTTTCTTTTCTTATTTGTTTTTGTGTTTCAGGTGCATGTCCACAAGGAGCACAAGGAGCAAAAACAACGAGGACCTTCTTAGCTTAACAAACGCTGAGCTACCAAGGAGAGAGCGAGAAAACAGAAGACGCAACACACCCGTTCAAGAAGCAGAAACGTCTGATACCGCCGACTCAGAGATGGGCAAACAAGCAGACATCGCAACTCAGCTGCAACAACTTCAAACAGCCATGGAACAGCTTCGCTTGCAACAGGAGCAGCAGCTCGTGCAACAACCAGCTTTCGGAGACAAGGACGCGGCACACACCTACTACCAGGATCAATCCCCGATCGTGACTCCGACTATTCAGAGGCAGGACTATGAGATTAAGCCTCAAATGATTGCACTCGTGAAGCAGCATCTCTTCCATGGTTTGCCCACTGAAATCCCGATGGATCACATCGAAAACTTCGAAGAAATCTGTAGCACAACCGGCTCCAATGGGGTTTATCCAGATTTCTTGAAGTGCAAGCTTTTTCCCTTCTCTCTTGCGGGAAAAACTTCACGGTGGTTGAAGTCTCTACCACCAGGCTCTCAAGCGACTTGGGCTGATGCAAGGTCAGCCTTCTTGGACAAGTTTTACACAAAGTCAAAAACCGCGGCCTTAAGGAGCAAGATATCCACGTTTGAGCAACTCTCTGGAGAAAACTTCAATGAAGCATGAGAGCGATTCAAGGAGTATAAGCGTGAGTGCCCTCACCATGGTTTCAGCGACGAGCAGCTGCTCAGCACCTTCTACGATGGAGTGGAATGGGATTACAGGAACGTCTTGAATGCCGCCAGTAATGGAGACTTCTACACGAAATCAAAGGAGGGAGCTCTGGAGCTGATTGAGAACCTTGCCGCGAGTTCCAGCAACAAAGGTTCGGAGTATGATAGGAAAAAGGTCAATAGTATAGAATCTAAGAAGATCGACGAGCTCACAGCCAAGGTTAACCTTCTGCTGAAGTGAAACCAGAAGTCAGTCCACTTTGTGGATGAGAATGGAGAAGAGCCCCTCGCCTAAGTCTTTGGAGAGGAAACCAGTGAAGATCAGATGGAGGTCAACTATGTGAATGGACAAAGTTTTGGACAAAACCGCGGCTTCAATAACCAAGGTTTCAACACTCACCCAAACTTGTCCTACAGAATCAATAATGTGGAAAACCCTCAGGATCAGGCTTATCCTAAGCAAGGGGCCCAACCTCAGACGGGTTTTCAGAGAGGCTACTCCAACAACTACCAGAACCAGAACAGGCCATTTGTCCCCAACCAGAACTGATTCCAAGCAGGAAATCAGTTCAGGCAACCCTACACCAACTCGCAGCCTCAGCAGTTCCAAAATCCGCGGCCTCCTTCTCCAGCAACCGGTTCTCAAGACGAGCTGAAAAAAATGATGCAAAAACTCCTAGCTGGACAACAGAAAGCCGCAGCTGAAATTAATGCTAAAGTTGACACCATGTATGTGGACGTCAATGGAAAGTACGAAGCTGTGTGGACACACATGAAGCAGGTTGATATTCAGATTGCTCAGACTGCTGAGTCGATAAAAAGGATGCCGGGAACTCTGCCTGGAAAAGTTGAGGCACCTAGGAAAGAGTTTGTCAATGCCATTGAGTTGAGAAGTGGGAAGACACCCCATGATGGCACAACCTCAAAATCGGGAAAAGGTAAGGAAGTGGAAACCGAGTACGTGCACCCATCTGACGAGCACCTGCTCGGACCGAATCAAGGCACACATGAGACCGGTAAAACAAGCAACCACTCAACGCACGCTGGATCATCATCTTCACCCTTCAATATTGTAGAGGACGATACTACAGTGCACCCTGGCGGCTCGTCCGAGCATGTGCTCGGTCAGACCAAACCAGTCACCTCAACACCGATACCCACAGCGATTCCAGAAAGGTTGTACAAACCTAAGGTTCCGTACCCTGTACCACCTAAGAAGTCTCGTAAGGACTTAGAAGATACTAAGTGTAGGGAGATGCTCCAAGATCTCACCGTCAAGCTACCCCTCGCCGATGCTGTTCAGATGATACAGGCTCTCAAATGGTATATGAAAACTCTTGTTTCTGGGAAAATCGCTGAGGAAGAAAAGGTGATGACGGTTTCGAAGGAGTGCAGTGCTGTCCTTCAAAACAAGGTGTTAAAGAAGAGAGGTGATCCTGGGCGATTTATCTTATCTGTCACAATCGGCCCTATGACCTTCGCATGCTCCCTATGCGATCTCGGTTCAAGTGTGAATCTCATGCCTTACTCGGTGGTCAAGCGGTTAGGTTTCACTAAGTTTAAACCCACATGGATCTCCTTGGTCTTTGCTGATCGATCAACCAAGCTTCCTAAAGGAGTTCTGGAAGACATTTACGTACGAATAGGGGATACGCTGATTCCTGCCGACTTCGTGGTTCTGGAACTTGAAGAAGAACCGAAAGACCCTCTGATTCTCGGCCGACCATTCCTATGCAAAGCTGGTGCAATAATTGACGTCCAGAACGGCGTGATCGACTTTCAGCTAGGCGATATGGTGATGACCTTTGAGATGGACAAATTGTTAAAGAAGCCTATGCTGGATGGACAAACCTTCGTTGTGGAAGGTGTAGACAACGTCTATGATGAGGCAGCCAAAGAAATTCTCTGCCCGGATCCTCTTGAGACCTCCTTAACACTAGCTGAAAGAGAGCATGGTTTCATGAGTGAAGAAGCAGACAGCCTTGCCAAGATGCTAGACTCCAGCCGCAGGATGGAGCAGATGGTGGCCTACATGAGTATCGACGATGACAAGGAATCGAAATCAGAAGTTGGAGCACTCGCTCAGATTCCTCGAGCACCTTCTCCGCCTCTTGACCCGATCAACGGCCCCTGGAGCGAGTTGAAAGCTACCTACCCTGTGATCATAAATACCGGGCTCAGGTACGCATTTCTTGGAACAAACTCTACCTACCCTGTGATCATAAATGCCGACTTGAACAATGTGGAAGTAGCCTTACTTTTATGTGAACTTAGGAAGTATAGAAAGGCTATAGGCTACTCGCTTGGTGACATTCCTGGTATTTCGCCTGATCTTTGCATGCATATAATACATCTAGAAGATGAATCGATGAGTTCTATAGAACATCAGAGGAGGTTAAACCCGAATCTACAAGATGTTGTAAAGAAGGAGATAATGAAACTTCTAGAAGCTGGGGTAATTTATGCTATTTCCGTTAGTACTTGGGTTAGTCCTGTTCATGTAGTTCCGAAAAAGGGGGAATTACTGTCATTAAAAACGATAGAGATGAGCTGACACCGACTAGGACTGTAATCGGCCATAGGATGTGCATAGATTATCAAAAACTCAATGCCGCAACTCGCAAGGACCATTTTCCTCTCCCTTTTATTGATCAGATGCTTGAAAGACTTGCTAACCACCCTCACTACTGCGTTTTAGATGGTTATTAAGGTTTCTTTCAGATCCCTATCCATCCGAACGACCACGAGAAAACGACGTTCACATGTCCTTACGGCACATTCGCTTACCGGTGCATGCCATTCGGATTGTGCAATACCCCGGTGACCTTCCAACGATGCATGATGTCCATTTTCACCGACCTAATCGATGACATCATGGAGGTGTTCATGGACGACTTCTCCGTCTACGGGAGCTTTTTCTCTGACTGTTAGTCTAATCTATTCAGGGTACTCAAACGATGCGAGGAGAAGCACCTAGTTCTGAATTGGGATAAGTGCCATTTCATGGTTAGGAACGGGATTGTGCTCGGACATCGTATCTCAGAGGATGGAATCGAAGTGGACAAGGCTAAGATCGAATACATGATGAACCTACAACCGCCTACTTCAGTCAAATGAATCCGCAGCTTCTTAGGCCATGCGGTTTCACAGACGCTTCATAAAGGACTTCTCTAAAATCGCCAGGCCTCTCACGTGCCTGCTCTGCAAGGAAGTGAAGTTCGAGTTCGATAATGCATGTCTTGAAGCTTTCCACACGATCGAAGGAGCCCTCATCAGTGCACCCATTGTGCAACCACCGGACTGGAGCCTGCCCTTTGAAGTGATGACAAACGCTAGTGACTACTCCGTTGGTGCAGTTCTTGGCCAAAGAAAAGACAAGAAGCTCCACGTCATCTATTATGCCAGCCAAACTCTGGATGAAGCGAAGTACAAGTATGCCACAACCGAGAAGGAACTTCTAGCTGTCGTCTTTTCTTTTGAGAAGTTCTGATATTACCTCATTGGTTCTAAGGTCATCGTACACACCGATCACGCGGCCCTCAAATACTTGCTGACCAAGAAAGACGCCAAGCCGCGGCTGCTCAGATGGATTCTTCTCCTACAAGAATTCGATCTTGAGATCAAGGATAAGAAGGGGATAGACAATGGAGCTGCCGACCACTTGTCTAGAATGTGGATTGACGCAGATATCCCTCTCGATGACAGTCTCCCTGAAGAACAAATATATTCCATAGGCGTTTCCCTTATTGAGGAAGCACGTGCTCCCGCCCAGCGAGCACCTGCTCAGGAAGAATTCTGCGCACAAGTCAAACACACCAAGCACTCCTCCTTACCTTGGTTTGCCGAAATAGCCAACTACTTGGCTGCTGATTAGGAACCGCACAACTTTGTGGGTTACAAAAGGAAGAAATTCCTGAAGGACATCCGCCACTACTTCTGGGATGAACCTTACTTGTATAAGCATTGCCCCGATAGAGTTTTCAGAAGATGCGTAGCTGAAGAAGAGATACCGGAAATTCTATTTCACTGCCGGTTCCTCTTATGCTGGTCATTTCGCCACCTTCAAGACGGTCTCCAAGGCATTACATGCAGGATACTGGTGGCCCACCATGTTCAAGGATGCCCATCGATTTGTTTCCAGGTGCGACTCATGCCAGCGACAGGGCAACATCAGTAGGCGCAATGAGATGCCACAGAACTTCATTCTCGAAGTCGAGGTGTTTGATGTCTGGGGAATTGATTTTATGGGTCCGTTTCCATCTTCTTTTGGGAACGAATACATACTCGTGGCAGTCGATTACGTGTCCAAATAGGTCGAGGCCATTGCAAGTCCCACTAACGATGCACGGGTGGTGATTAAGATGTTCAATTCCATCATCTTCCCCAGGTTTGGTGTCCCGTGTGTTGTTATCAGCGATGGAGGCTCTCACTTCATCAACAAGGTCTTTGAGTCTCTGCTGCGCAAGAATGGTGTTAAGCACAAGGTCTCCACTCCCTATCATCCGCAGACCAGTGGCCAAGTTGAGGTATCCAACCGAGAAATAAAGAGCATCCGACAAAAGACTGTAGGTACAACTCGCAAGGATTGGGCTTCTAAGCTAGATGATGCTCTATGGGCATACCGGACAGCTTACAAAACACCACTCGGAACCACACCATTCAACCTCATCTATGGAAAAGCTTGTCATCTCCCCGTTGAGCTGGAATTCAAAGCCGCATGGGCAGTTAAGTTACTCAACTTCGACATCAAATCAGCTTCCGAAAGGTGCATGATGCAGCTACACGAGCTTCAGGAAATTCGGCACATAGCCTATGAAAACTCCAAGATCTACAAGGAACGGACTAAGGCATACCACGACAAGCGCATCCTGGCCCGCAACTTCACTCCAAACGAACAAGTCCTGCTCTTCAATTCTCGATTGAAGCTGTTTCCTGGAAAGTTACGCTCAAGATGTTCCGGACCTTTCACCATCAAAGACGTTCGACCATATGGAGCGGTTGTCTTGCTCAACGACAAAGGAGAGGAGTTCGTGGTCAATAGACAGCGACTGAAGCCTTATCTTGCTGACACACAACTCGGAGACGGAGAAGAAACCCCCTTGACCGAACCTCCTCAAGCCTGATCAGCTTACCAAATCAAGCTAACGACTTAAACCAAGCGCTAAGTGGGAGGCAACCCACTGATACGTGTAAATATTTCTTTTTATTTCCCTTTTCTATTAACTTTTGGTTTTGTTTTTCTTTGTTTCAGATATGTATATATAAAAAAAGGAGGTGGAAATCGGCGATCCGATCCGAGCACATGCTCGATCCAAGTAAGTCTTCTGACAATTTCAAAACGGTTTACAAACCCACGCATTTTCAACTAAAAAAAAAAAAATAAAAAAAAAAATATATATATATATATAGATATATATATTCTCTTCCCCGTTTTCCTATTTTTCCTTTTTCTTATCTTTTCTCCTTTTCTTCTTCTTCCTTCCCAACTCTTTCTCCCCATCTCTCTCTTTCGCCGATTTCAAACACCTCTTCACACACAACACAGATTTTTAAAACCTAACCGATTTCGACGATTTTTGGGTCGATTCTGTGTGCTTTTCAACCCTCATCACGAATCTGCTATCACCTTCCCGATTCAAGCAAGGTATGTCCTCAAAATTCAATTTTTTTAGTCCGCCATGGTCAAGGGAAGTTTTGATTTCTCTCTCTCTTTTGTGTAATCCGAGTTAGTATCATCTCTATCTTGGTCCTTTGATTGCGCATTCACCAATTTTGCTTGCGATTTCAAACTCTGGACCTCACATGCAATATGAAAAAGCTTGATTATTCATGCTTTGCGATTTGCCCTCTTGGTGTTGTGATAGATAGCTGTAACGTAGATACACGCTTCTCACAAGTAGACAAGGAGATGATCTGAATTCAGCGATTTATATTTTCCCTTACCTTGCTCTCATGCTCGTTGATTCTCGATTTGGGCAGGTACTCATGGCTCCTAAAGTACAACGCAAGGGCAAGGAATCGAACCCTTCGCCATGGCTGTACCCGTGGCCGCGTCCGGAGCAACAACCGTTCGTCCTACGACAATCTGCCGCTTGAATCCGATGAGATTTGGGATCAACGGGACTCAACCTACTTCAATAAGATGCTGAAGCTCACGCTCGAGCCGACCCATTTTGTTTGCCGCGACATGTTGCACATGCTTGGACTCTACGACTCCGTCACCAAGATCCTCTCCAACGATGAATGTCTGGCCTTCTCTTTTGAGGAATCAATTCTATACCCGGGGCTCGTCCGCCAATGTCTCGCCTCAGCCCGAATCATTCACAAGGACCCAGCCAACCGCACTCCAGCCGGCAAAACCTTCATATTTAAGGCTGGCGGACAGAGTTTCGACATTCCCATGATCGACTTCACCACGATGTATGGCTGCCGGCACGAGGTCGAGGAACTTGATTTTCCCAAACGGTTTCCGGAGGCACCTTTCTTTTGGGAGACGATCGCGACGGCAAATACAAGTCCAATGCAGCCACCCAATCGAGCATTCGGCATCCGGCCCTCCGCATTTGCGCCCGGATCTTCAGCAAAATGGTGTTCAATCGCCCTGTCGGAAACAAGGTCCATTTGGAGGAACTAATACTGTTGTATCTTGGTTACAGTGATCTTATTGTCAGCCCTTATGGAGTGAATGCTCTTCTCCTCGGAGCACCTGTTCCGAGTACTTACCGCTCCAACCTCGGCATGCACTTTGCCGAGATGATCTGCAGCATCAAAGACAAGACAACGAAGCAACCAGAACGGATTGGCAGTCTTCTTACTGGACTCTTCGAGATCGCGCATGTCAAGCTCGCCCATTTCAACTACGTCGAGAAGGGCGAGCGGATGGACATCCAACACCTCCTCCACTCTCGCATACTCTCTCGATATGGACCGGGCCAGCATATCTACAGGTATTCGGGCATCGACGGTCGTCCGCAACACATCTATCTTCCAGCCCCTGAGAAGACGCACCTCCTCTCCATTGAGGACATCCGTTTCTCCCATTCCGTTCTTCTCTTGGACGATGGCACACAGCCCTCCTTCTCCGACCCTGACTTTGCTAGTTCCTCTCACGGCCCTACGCCTCACTTGGCGGATGACTTCATTCACGGTACACCGCAGTCTCGTCCCCGCTCTACTCCTGCTGACTTAGGTGAGTTTGATCTTCCTCCAATCTCCGATGAGGCTAATACTGCTGAGTACCGATGCTGGATGGTTGCTTCGCAGCAAGAACAATAGCCTCATGCAGCTGATCCTTCAGCGCCTCTCCAGCGGTTGTTGTCACCACTCCGCTGCTGCTGCGACGAGACCATCTAATTGTTTTCTAGAGTTTTTGAGTATGTATCAGGAGATTTTTAGGTAGCATTGGAGCTGTTATTGGAGTTTGGAGCATTTGGAACCTTTGGAACAGAAAAGAACCAGAATTGAAGAAAAGAAGGAAAATCCTGCGAAGTATCACCAACTCCAATCAGCGAGCACATGCTCCCGATTTTTGGCCACCGAGCGAGCACCTGCTCGCCGCCGGAGAAAATAAAGGGGAAAAGACTTAACCTAATCTCGCCGCCGACTTTAAAGGGAGCAGCCGCCTATGCCTTCTGATATAAATACTCCTCTTAGTCTAAGGTTTTATTATCTTTATCTTTACCTTTGGCTTTTAGCTTTTCAATACCTAGAGCTTTCTACTTGTAAGGGAGAAGATCTCTCCTACAATTTGGAGAAGATTTCTGAACCCTAGTACTTCTCTTTTAATATCGATTTAATGCATTCTCTTTATTCAATTGTTTTGTTTCTTTCTTCTTTGATTATGTTTGAGTACATCTATTAGTTAGATTAAGATTTTCAAATGAATTCATGAGCTAGGATTAAACACAAATAGGATATAAAAATCGATCTTCATCTTGGTTGTTCTTATTGCTTGAATCGATTTGGCCAATATGTTCATGATTTTAGGTTTATCTAGACAGCGAGAGTTGCTGGGTTGCTAGAAGAAACCTTGATGAGAAATTTATTCATTACCTGCAAGAGTAGATGTATTGGAGAATTGTGAACATATCAAACCTATTCAATAAAGCTTATCTGCGATTTCTAATACCAACGAGAATAAGGATTTTTAGGTTGTTAGATAAAGATATTGATTTCACGAGAGTGAATTAGTATTATCTTCGTTTTTGAGTTCTAGACATGTTCTTATTAATTGCCTGAATAGTTGTTTGACCTTTGCTCTGAATCTCCTGCGAATTGCCTTGACCTAACGCCTGCTTTATTATTGTTTAAAACAGATTTTCTTTCATTACTTGCTAGTCACGATTTCAAACCAAACCATATTGAATCTCTTAGCTCTTAATTTAGTTTATTAAATCAAAGTGTGAACTTGGTCTTCGTGGGATCGACCCCTAAGTACTGCTACGAATTGCTGTGCACTTGCAGTAGGAAATAGGGTTCAAAACTCGTGTATCAAGTATTTAGGAGAGAAAAACGCACCGTTTAGCTCTGGGGGAGATTTTTTGGCGATTAGGGCTTTGAGGTTTCGTCACATCCAAGCATGGCCTCCTGCAGCCGCCCGGCTTCTTCGGCGTCGCAAGAGAGGCAAAAGAATGGGATTTCCAGTCCAAATACGCCACAATCGTGGGTTTCAGTACTCAAGTCGAAACAATCTCTGAAAACATACAATGTAGAACTGTCTAAATCTGACGGTGAATACTCGGTCGAAATTCCGGATGAGGTCCTGCACAGCCCGACTCCACTTTGGGAGGACTTCTTAGTGGGTAAGTTCTTAGCTGATGCTCCGCACATCGCTAAGATACACGTCATAGTAAACAAGATCTGGAATCAGGACCCTTATATGCCAAGGATTGATGTATTTCAAGTTAGTCCAATGGTGGTAAAGTTTAAGATAAGCAGCGATCAGATCCGATCCCGCATCCTCCGCCGTGGGATTTGGACTATCGCTGATATCTCGATGGTCGTCTCTAAATGGGATCCGATCACAGAGGCTTCTCAACCGGAACGAAGTTCTATCCCATTGTGGATTCATTTGTAAAAATTCCCGCTCAACATGTTTTCTTGGGAAGCACTTAGCTTCATATCCAGTGCAATTGGTCCTCCTATTCGTTCTCATCCGGAAACTGAAGCATGTGCAAACCTTGACATTGTTAAAGTGTTCGTGCAAGCTGATATCACTACAGAGCTTCCCGACAAGATTAAATTCGCCAAGAATGGCCTCGATTTTGTGGTTGAGTTCTCCTACCCGTGGCTTCCTCCGTGATGCTCCAATTGTGATAAGTGGGGTCATCTGGCGAAGAGTTGTAAGCAGGAGATCCGGACATTTGAACAGGATGATCACAAAACACCGCAGGATGATCATCAAAGTGAGATTGTTGAAAAGGTTCCGATTGATTCTACTCAGGAGTTGAATATGAAAGTTCTTGAGATAGTGTTGGAGAGTTCCCCACCCGAGACAGTGCTGAGTGAAGACACAACTAAAGAGAAACTTAGCTCCGAAGAGGAATGGTCTGCTGTTTCTCCGACAAAAAGGGGTAAACAAACGGTTCCTTCTACTAGTCAAACGACTATTATTTCACCATCCAAATTTTCAGTTCTCAGTATTGATATAGAAGAAGGGGAAATTATTAAGGAGGGGTAAGAGTTCCCAAGACGAAGTTGTTGAGGATGCTCGTCAGGACAATGTTTCGATTGACAATGAGCAGATCAAAACTCGACAAAACACTCAGAAGTCGAAAAAGAAGAAGCAAAACGAAGCGCAAGGTACATCAAATCAAAGTTCTCGGGATGCACAGATTATGCCCCCGAAAAACCGACCATCTCGAAAACAATGATAGATGTCCAGTTTCTTCTGGAATGTACGTGGTTTCAACCAAAAGTCTAAGCATTCCGTAGTAAGAAATTGGATAAATAATGCGGATCTGCAGTTTGGCTGTCTCTTGGAGACGAGAGTCAATGAGAGCAATGCAACTAGGATCACCAACTCTGTTTTTAAAAAATGGTCTTTTATGTCTAACTATGATCAAAGCTCGGGAGGTCGAATATGGGTACTCTGGCGTCCAACAGTTCGGTTAACTCCAGTATTCATAAGTGATCAACTTATAACGTGCTCGGTTCTCTTAGATGGAGCAGAGGAGGATTTCTTTTGTTCATTCGTTTCCGCCTTGAATTCGGTTCAAGGTCGGAAATCTCTTTGGGAAGACTTGAAAAGTCAACACAACGCTCCATCGTTTCATCACAAACCATGGATGATAAAAGGTGATTTTAATGAAATACTGGATCCTGAGGAACACTCGAGGATGGTTGATGCATCTTCTATCTCTCCGGGAATGCATGACTTTCAGGAGGTGGTAAGGTACTGTCAATTAATGAATATGGGTTATCAAGGGCCACTGTATACATGATCCGACAAACGTCAGACGGGAACAATCTGCAAAAAAACTGGATCGTGTCCTGGCAAATGACTATTGGCTTCAACGTTTTGATCAGTCTTACAGTATTTTTGAGGCAGGTAGTTGCTCGGACCATCTGAGATGCAGAATACGACTGCTCGCTGAGAAGATGAAACCTCGTAAGCCTTTCAAGTATGTGAGTGCAATTGGTCTACTCCCAGAGTTTCTCCCGATGTTGGAGTCTTTTTGGAACTCAACGGCGAAACTATACCACTCCACGGCTGCTTTATTCCTTTTCTCCAAGAAACTTAAGTTCTTGAAGCCTCTGATCTGGAAATTGGGAAAAGATAGATTGGGAGATTTAAAGAGGCCTATCTTCATTTGTGTGAAAAACAACTGACATCGATACAACATCCATCTGCAATTACATTGTTGGAAGAATCAGAGGCACACGCACGGTGGTTGCATGTGGCTGCGCTAGAAGAAGAGTTTTATAAACAAAGATCTAAGCTTCATTGGCTTCAAGTTTGTGACCAAAACAACAAAACCTTCCACAGTGCAGTAAAATCTCGTGAAGCGCAGAACTCAAACTGAGAAATCAAGTGTCTAGATGGTTTGCTGTAACTACTCAGGAGGATATTAAGAATGAAGCTGAAGGCTTCTTCTCTACCTTTTTACAGCATACCCCGGATGATTTCAATAGCTCCACTATTGAGGATCTCAGAGATTTACTTGATTATCAATGCACAGCGGAAGAGCAAATAATGCTGCAAAACTCGGTTTCTGCTGAGGAAGTTCGGGAAAATCTGTTCGCTATGCCCTCATACAAATCTCCTGGCCCGGATGGTTACCCTGCGGAATAATTCAAGCTAGCATGGCCTATTCTTGGTAGTGATTTCACGGTTGCAGTCCAATCATCTTCTTGAAAGGTTTTTTACCTAAAGGAGGCAATTCTACAATCTTGGCTTTAATCCCCAAGAAAACAGATGCTGGTGAAATGAAGGACTACAGGCCTATTTTCCTGCTGCAATGTGATCTATACGTGGTGTCAAAGATTATGGCCAACAGACTGAAGCTCCTCTTACCGCGTTTGATACTTCCTAATCAGTCCGCGTTCCTACCAGGGCGGTTACTGATGAAATGTTTTATTAGCAACAAGCTTGTTAAAGACTATCACAATGATTCGGTTTTCTCCCCGTTGTGCGATGAAGATAGATATTTCCCAGGCTTTTGATTCGGTCAATGGCCTTTCTGCTTAACACTCACAGCATGGGACTACCGGATGATTTATTCAGTTGGATAA
>VHIU01000308.1:0-68478 GCA_010577795.1 Isatis tinctoria
TTTTGGAACACAAACTTGTATCACATGCTTCGCGCTCTACCGTTATATGAAGTATTACGAAAATAGTTTTGTTTACAAACCTCATAGGACATTTTTTGGTCCCCAAATATGCGTTCTGAGCTTTTATAAGGTACACATTAAAGTTCGCCTTTGGAACACAAACTTGTATCCCATGCTTCGCGTTCTACCTTATTAAGAAGTTTTGCGAAAATAGTTTTGCTTAGAAACCTCATAAGACATTTTTTGGACCCCAAATATGCTTTCTAAGCTTTTATAAGGTACACATTAAAGTTCTCTTTTGGAACACAAACTTATATTCCATGCTTCGCGTTCTATCTTTATAAGAAGTTTTGGAAAATAGTTTTGTTTAGAAACATCATAGGACATTTTTTGGACCCCTAATATGCTTTCTAAGCTTTTATAAGGTACACATAAAAGTTCGCCTTTGGAACACAAACTTGTATCCCATGCTTCGCGTTCTACCTTATTAAGAAGTTTTGCGAAAATAGTTTTGCTTAGAAACCTCATAAGACATTTTTTGGACCCCAAATATGCTTTCTAAGCTTTTATAAGGTACACATTAAGTTCTCTTTTGGAACACAAACTTGTATTCCATGCTTCGCGTTCTATCTTTATAAGAAGTTTTGGAAAAATAGTTTTGTTTAGAAACTCATAGGACATTTTTTGGACCCCTAATATGCTTTCTAAGCTTTTATAAGGTACACATTAAAGTTCTCTTTTGGAACACAAACTTGTATCCCATGCTTCGCGATTTACCTTATTAAGAAGTTTTGCGAAAATAGTTTTGTTTAGAAACCTCAAAGGACATTTTGTGGATCCCAAATATGATTTCTAAGCTTTTACAAGGTACACATTAAGGTTCTCTTTTGGAACACAAAATTGTATCCCATGCTTCGCGTTCTATTTTTACAAGAAGTTTTGCGAAAATAGTTTTGCTTAGAAACCTCATACGACATTTTTTGGACCCCAAATATTTTTTCTAAGCTTTTTTAAGGTACACATTAAAGTTCTCTTTTGGAACACAAACTTGTATCCCATGCTTCGAGTTCTATCTTTATTAGAAGTTTTGGGAAAATAGTTTTGTTTAGAAACCTCATAGGACATTTTTTGGACCCCAAATATGCTTTCTAAGCTTTTATAAGGTACACATTAAAGTTCTCTTTTGGAACACAAACTTGTATCACATGCTTCGCGCTCTACCGTTATATGAAGTATTACGAAAATAGTTTTGTTTACAAACCTCATAGGACATTTTTTGGTCCCCAAATATGCGTTCTGAGCTTTTATAAGGTACACATTAAAGTTCTCTTTTGGAACACAAACTTGTATCCCATGCTTCGCGTTCTATTTCTACAAGAAGTTTTGCGAAAATAGTTTTGCTTAGAAACCTCATAGGATATTTTTTGGACCCCAAATATGCTTTCTAAGCTTTTATAAGGTACACATTAAAGTTCTCTTTTGGAACACAAACTTGTATCCCATGCTTCACGTTCTATAAGAAGTTTTGCGAAAATAGTTTTGCTTAGAAACCTCATAACACATTTTTTGACCCCAAATATGCTTTCTAAGCTTTTATAAGGTACACATTAAAGTTCTCTTTTGGAACACAAACTTGTATCCCATGCTTCGCGTTCTATTTTTATAAGAAGTTTTGCGAAAATAGTTTTGCTTAGAAACCTCATAGGATATTTTTTGGACCCCAAATATGCTTTCTAAGCTTTTATAAGGTACACATTAAAGTTCTCTTTTGGAACACAAACTTGTATCCCATGCTTCGCGTTCTATTTTTACAAGAAGTTTTGCGAAAATAGTTTTGCTTAGAAACGTCATAAGACATTTTTTGGACCCCAAATATGCGTTCTGAGCTTTTATAAGGTACACATTAAAGTTCTCTTTTGGAACACAAACTTGTATCCCATGCTTCACGTTCTACCTTTATAAGAAGTTTTGCGAAAATAGTTTTGCTTAGAAACCTCATAAGACATTTTTTGGACCCCAAATATGCTTTCTAAGCTTTTATAAGGTACACATTAAAGTTCTCTTTGGAACACAAACTTGTATCACATGCTTCGCGCTCTACCGTTATATGAAGTCTTACGAAAATAGTTTTGTTTACAAACCTCATAGGACATTTTTTGGTCCCCAAATATGCGTTCTGAGCTTTTATAAGGTACACATTAAAGTTCTCTTTTGGAACACAAACTTGTATCCCATGCTTCGCGTTCTATTTCTACAAGAAGTTTTGCGAAAATAGTTTTGCTTAGAAACCTCATAGGATATTTTTTGGACCCCAAATATGCTTTCTAAGCTTTTATAAGGTACACATTAAAGTTCTCTTTTGGAACACAAACTTGTATCCCATGCTTCACGTTCTATAAGAAGTTTTGCGAAAATAGTTTTGCTTAGAAACCTCATAACACATTTTTTGGACCCCAAATATGCTTTCTAAGCTTTTATAAGGTACACATTAAAGTTCTCTTTTGGAACACAAACTTGTATCCCATGCTTCGCGTTCTATTTTTATAAGAAGTTTTGCGAAAATAGTTTTGCTTAGAAACCTCATAGGATATTTTTTGGACCCCAAATATGCTTTCTAAGCTTTTATAAGGTACACATTAAAGTTCTCTTTTGGAACACAAACTTGTATCCCATGCTTCGCGTTCTACCTTTATAAGAAGTTTTGCGAAAATAGTTTTGCTTAGAAACCTCATAGGACATTTTTTGGACCCCAACTATGCTTTCTAAGCTTTTATAAGGTACACATTTAAGTTCTCTTTTGGAACACAAACTTGTATCCCATGCTTCGCGTCCTATCTTTATAAGAAGATTTTGGAAAATAGTTTTGTTTAAAAACATCATCGGACATTTTTTGGACCCCAAATATGATTTCTAAGCTTTTATAAGGTACACATTAAAGTTCGCCTTTGGAACACAAACTTGTATCCCATGCTTCGCGTTCTACCTTATTAAGAAGTTTTGCGAAAATAGTTTTGCTTAGAAACCTCATAAGACATTTTTTGGACCCCAAATATGCTTTCTAAGCTTTTATAAGTACACATTAAAGTTCTCTTTTGGAACACAAACTTGTATTCCATGCTTCGCGTTCTATCTTTATAAGAAGTTTTGGAAAAATAGTTTTGTTTAGAAACATCATAGGACATTTTTTGGACCCCTAATATGCTTTCTAAGCTTTTATAAGGTACACATAAAAGTTCGCCTTTGGAACACAAACTTGTATCCCATGCTTCGCGTTCTACCTTATTAAGAAGTTTTGCGAAAATAGTTTTGCTTAGAAACCTCATAAGACATTTTTTGGACCCCAAATATGCTTTCTAAGCTTTTATAAGGTACACATTAAAGTTCTCTTTTGGAACACAAACTTGTATTCCATGCTTCGCGTTCTATCTTTATAAGAAGTTTTGGAAAAATAGTTTTGTTTAGAAACATCATAGGACATTTTTTGGACCCCTAATATGCTTTCTAAGCTTTTATAAGGTACACATTAAAGTTCTCCTTTGGAACACAAACTTGTATCCCATGCTTCGCGATTTACCTTATTAAGAAGTTTTGCGAAAATAGTTTTGTTTAGAAACCTCAAAGGACATTTTGTGGATCCCAAATATGATTTCTAAGCTTTTATAAGGTACACATTAAGGTTCTCTTTTGGAACACAAAATTGTATCCCATGCTTCGCGTTCTATTTTTACAAGAAGTTTTGCGAAAATAGTTTTGCTTAGAAACCTCATACGACATTTTTTGGACCCCAAATATGTTTTCTAAGCTTTTTTAAGGTACACATTAAAGTTCTCTTTTGGAACACAAACTTGTATCCCATGCTTCGCGTTCTATCTTTATTAGAAGTTTTGGGAAAATAGTTTTGTTTAGAAACCTCATAGGACATTTTTTGGACCCCAAATATGCTTTCTAAGCTTTTATAAGGTACACATTAAAGTTCTCTTTTGGAACACAAACTTGTATCCCATGCTTCGCGTTCTATTTCTACAAGAAGTTTTGCGAAAATAGTTTTGCTTAGAAACCTCATAGGATATTTTTTGGACCCCAAATATGCTTTCTAAGCTTTTATAAGGTACACATTAAAGTTCTCTTTTGGAACACAAACTTGTATCCCATGCTTCACGTTCTATAAGAAGTTTTGCGAAAATAGTTTTGCTTAGAAACCTCATACACATTTTTTGGACCCCAAATATGCTTTCTAAGCTTTTATAAGGTACACATTAAAGTTCTCTTTTGGAACACAAACTTGTATCCCATGCTTCGCAATCTATCTTTATTAGAAGTTTTGGGAAAATAGTTTTGTTTAGAAACCTCATAGGACATTTTTTGGACCCCAAATATGCTTTCTAAGCTTTTATAAGGTACACATTAAAGTTCTATTTTGGAACACAAACTTGTATCCCATGCTTCGCGTTCTATCTTTGTAGAAGTTTTGGAAAAATAGTTTTGTTTAGAAACATCATAGGACATTTTTTGGACCCCTAATATGCTTTCTAAGCTTTAATAAGGTACACATTAAAGTTCTCCTTTGGAACACAAACTTGTATCCCATGCTTCGCGTTCTACCTTATTAAGAAGTTTTGCGAAAATAGTTTTGTTTAGAAACCTCAAAGGACATTTTGTGGATCCCAAATATGCATTCTAAGCTTTTATAAGGTACATATTAAAGTTCTCTTTTGGAACACAAACTTGTATCCCATGCTTCGCGTTCTATTTTTACAAGAAGTTTTGCGAAAATAGTTTTGCTTAGAAACCTCATAAGACATTTTTTTACCCCAAATATGCTTTCTAAGCTTTTTTAAGGTACACATTAAAGTTCTCTTTTGGAACACAAACTTGTATCTCATGCTTCGCGTTCTATCTTTATTAGAAGTTTTGGGAAAATAGTTTTGTTTAGAAACCTCATAGGACATTTTTTGGACCCCAAATATGCTTTCTAAGCTTTTATAAGGTACACATTAAAGTTCTCTTTTGGAACACAAACTTGTATCCCATGCTTCGCGTTCTATTTTTACAAGAAGTTTTGCGAAAATAGTTTTGCTTAGAAACGTCATAGGATATTTTTTGGACCCCAAATATGCGTTCTAAGCTTTTATAAGGTACACATTAAAGTTCTCTTTTGGAACACAAACTTGTATCCCATGCTTCACGTTCTACCTTTATAAGAAGTTTTGCGAAAATAGTTTTGCTTAGAAACCTCATAAGACATTTTTTGGACCCCAAATATGCTTTCTAAGCTTTTATAAGGTATACATTAAAGTTCTCTTTTGGAACACAAACTTGTATCACATGCTTCGCGCTCTACCGTTATATGAAGTCTTACGAAAATAGTTTTGTTTACAAACCTCATAGGACATTTTTTGGTCCCCAAATATGCGTTCTGAGCTTTTATAAGGTACACATTAAAGTTCTCTTTTGGAACACAAACTTGTATCCCATGCTTCGCGTTCTATCTTTATAAGAAGTTTTGGAAAAATAGTTTTGTTTAGAAACATCATAGGACATTTTTTGGACCCCAAATATGCTTTCAAAGCTTTTATAAGGTACACATTAATGTTTTCCTTTGGAACACAAACTTGTATCCCATGCTTCACGTTCTACCTTATTAAGAAGTTTTGCGAAAATAGTTTTGTTTAGAAACCTCAAAGGACATTTTGTGGATCCCAAATATGCATTCTAAGCTTTTATAAGGTGATATAAGAACCGGTGGTGGAACTTATATATGGAGTGGGATCTGGTTGATGGGAACCTCAAGATGGTGGTCACCAATCCTTTGGCTCGGTTGATGGATGAGATGAGGATCTAACACGATGGCGGTCGCTTCTCTCGTGTGGGATCTAAGGGATGAATGAGGTTGATGGAATGAATCACGACACAACAGAACAGGCTCGTTCTCTTGATACGGTGAGGCTCCTATCCTTGCAAGAATCACTCAAACAAGAACAAGAACAAGGCGAGAATTCTCTTCTCTTTGTTTGACAAGGCAAACTGACTCGTGTATTGATAATGGCAAAAGGTGTAACCTACAACGGCTGCATATGGGACCTTATTAATAGTCCTTCAGCCTTGAACCTTCTAGGGTTCGACACAGAAAACAACAGGTAAAGACTCTAAACAACAGGACGTTTAAAGTAAAGAAAGAAACGAAACTACAAGGCGTCCAACATGGAGCCATTTATGGAAACTAGTGTTCGGTGCTTAAAAAAACAAAAGAAACGAAAATAAAACTAAGTACTGGTCGCATTGGTCTCTCCTGCAAGCACAGAATAGTAATTATAAACCTTACCTGACTTACCCATTGAGATGCTTGGATGGATCAATGCGTGAGCTTCCTTTGGGTCGTGAACTTCCTCGCTTAATGTCTTGGTGATCAACTCGGCTGGTTCTTGAAGTTCTTGATGTTCTTGATCATGGCTCTTGTTAGCTTGGCCTTGGTTCTTGTCGACTTGATCATGACTCAAATTAATCTGTCCAAAGTCCTCGGCTAGGTTCTTGATTATGGTGTTGGGTGATAGCTCTCCGAGTGTGGTGTTCATCTCCTTTGCATGGTTGGCTCGTTCTTTAGGAGTCTGGTCTTGCTTGATCTTTTCAGGGTCGGTCCATCCTAGTTCTTCAGGTTCCAAAGAGTAGACATATGCTTGTACAGCTACATTGAACCTTTTCCTAAGCTGCTTGGACTTGGATCGTGTCATTGGGCCATCATTCACGGTTGGTATCTCTAGCTCCGACTGGATGTTTACATCATTCCCTTCCTCTTCAAGAGGTTTTGTCCTCAAAACTGATTCTCCTGCATCATATGGAGATAGATCAGCAACATTAAAAGTGTGAGAAATGTTGAACTCACCTGGTAGGTCCAAATGATAGGCATTGTCATTGATCTTGGCTAGGATTTTGAACGGGCCATCTCCTCTTGGCGCTAGCTTTGAAGCTCGCTTGTTCTGGAACCTCTCCTGCCTCATGTGCATCCACACCCAATCTCCTGGTTCGAATGATTGTTGGCGCTTTCCCTTGTCAGCATTGCGCTTGTACTCCTCGGTCTTCTTCTCTATATTGGCCTTAGCGGTCTCATGTAGCTTCTTGATAAGCTCTCCTCGCTTCATTCCATCTTGGCTAACCTGATCAACTAAAGGAATAGGAACAAGATCTATGGGCGATAGAGGGATAGTGCCATAGACAATCTCAAATGGTGAGAATTTCGTGGCAGAATGCCGTGACCTGTTGTATGCAAACTCAATGAATGGAATGCACTCTAGCCAAGTATTCATGTTCTTTCCAAGTGTGGCTCTAAGTAAAGTGGAAAGAGTACGGTTTACCACTTCGGTTTGTCCATCCGTTTGAGGGTGACAAGTTGTGGAGAAAAGAAGCTTGGTTCCTAACTTCCTCCACAAGGTTCTCCAGAAGTGGCTCAAGAACTTGGTGTCTCGATCTGACACAATAGTCCTCGGTATCCCATGCAAACGTACAACTTCTTTGAAGAATAGATTCGCAGTCTGAGTTGCATCATTTGTCTTATCACAAGGTATGAAATGGGCCATCTTTGAAAACCGATCAACAACAACAAAGATGGAATCCTTGTGTTGAATCTTGGGCAGACCTAAAACAAAATCCATGGAAATATCCTCCCAAGGAGCATTAGGAATAGGTAAGGGCATATAAAGACCATGGGGATGAGATTTGGACTTAGCCTTGTGGCATTGAACGCATCTAGCACAGAATCTCTCCACATCTTTCTTTAGGTGAGGCCAATAGAAATGCTCCATGACAACAGCTAAGGTCTTGTCTACTCCGAAATGTCCCATGAGTCCTCCTCCGTGGGCTTCACTCAGCACCAGCTCTCGCATGGAACCCTGTGGAATACACAAGCGTTTATTAAAGTAAATAAGAAAGCGGAAGTGATTAAGTGTTTGAGTGTTTGAGTGTTGAAGAACAAGTGAAGAACCAAGTGTGAAAGTGTAAAGAAAGAGAGTGTAGATCGAAAGTGAGAGAGTTTATGAAATAAGGAGGAGTTTATTTCCTTAAGTGCTTTACAACAATGAAAGACAATGTACATAAATAGGCAAAGCCTAGAGAGATCAAATTCAAAATAGAAAGTGACATAAAGAATAAACAAATAAAGATCTGATCGGTTCTGAGGAGAGAAAGGGACAGCTCCAAACGGCTAGGAGCTTAAGCAAACCCGTGACCCTTGCTTCCTTTGGAGTCAAAGAGCTTAACTCCACACGTGACTCGCCCTTCCTCTTCACTTAAATACTCTTCTTTATTCACAAAGGATGTGAAGACCTTCTAGAAGACATCTGTGATGTTTGGACACACAAACTACTTCACCAAGAAGAGGAATGGCTCGTTCTTCATACAGCATGTACGGACATGTACGGTCATTGACTTGTACGGACATGCTTCATTTCTTCTTCTCTTCAATACTCCCCCTCAAGCTTAAACCGAGATGAGGTTTGAGCTTGGGACTATGTAAGGGATTATTAAGGGAATATTGCGGAATTAATAGAGTATTAGTTGAAGAATTTAAGAGAGGAACAACGAGTTTTAGTGAAGGATCATGAAGAACAAAGAAGAGATCGTTTAAGTGAGAGAGAAGAAGTAAGGTAAAATGTTTTCCTTAAGTGTATATCAAACACAATGTCGATCACATTCCTTTTATAAACAAGGAGAAGAGAGTGATCGACCAATACAGCTGAGATGAGCAATTTACAATAAACAAAGAAGTAATGATGAAAGCATGAATAAACAACTTGTTGGTGCAGAAAGTGAGCACATGGGAGAGTGGAAAGCAAAGAACCACATGATGGTTTGTGATCGTTTTCTTCACATGGTGTTGGTCTCCAATCCGATCAAGGTAAGTCTTCTTCACTTCTTTTACATCTGACCAAGGTAAATCGGTTCTTACTTTCACCTCTTTTACTTTTCACTTCTTACTTTTTACTTCTTACTTTTACTGAACTTATTTCACCTTTTGTTTAGCTGACTCTTTTATTGGTTTAGATGGACAAGCTCATGTGATCTTGGTGTATTTACGCCTTTGGCTCAACACTCCCCCTCAAGCTTTAGCCAATGATAATGGTAAAGCTTGGAACCGTGAGAGATCACCTCATTAAAAACTTAGTGTGAAAAACCACATGGGATAAAACCATACCAAGGAAAAGAGTATGACCTTTCACGATTAGGGAAGTTCAAGCCAAGATTATATCTGTGAGTCCAAGCTTTGAATGAATGAACTCACTGATCTTCTGAGAGGCTGCCTTGGTGAAGATATCTGCTAGCTGATCTGAACTCCTTGTGTAGCAAGGTAAGATAACTCCCAGCTGGACTTGTTCTCTTACTTTGTGGCAATCAGCTTCAATGTGTTTAGTTCTCTCATGAAACACTGAATTGGAGGCTATGTGTATTGCGGCTTGATTATCACAATGCATGGTGATTGGCGTTTGTTGATCAATGCCAAAGTCTTTAAGTAGATTCTTCAACCACATTAGCTCAGTAGTCAATCTTCTCATTGCTCTATACTCGGCTTCAGCACACTGAACATGCAACCACCTTTTGTTTCTTGCTCTTCCAAGTCACCAGATTTCCTCCAATGAAAGTGCAATAGCCTGTGGTTGATCTCCTGTCTTCTCGGTCACCAGCCCAATCTGCATCACAATAGCCAACAATCTCTGTGCTTTGATTGCCTCCCATCCAGATTCCTTGACCACTGGTGTTTCTTAAGTATCTCAGAATGCGATTCACCATGTTCCAATGATGAACCTTTGGTGCCTTCATGTGTTGGCTCACCTGATTCACAGAGAAACATAGATCCGGCCTGGTTATAGTTAGATATATTAACTTTCCAACCATCCTTCTATATCGTGTGTCATCTTCATATAGCTCATCTTCAGGCTCCCCTTTACGGTCTACTTGTAGTCATCCTCTAAGGGTTTTTAGCTGGCCTTGTACCTAAGTCTCCTGCTTCATTTAAAAGGTCAAGTGCATATTTTCTTTGGGATAGAAATAAGCCTTCTTCTGACCTACACACTTCAATGCCCAGAAAATATTTCAGTTCTCCTAAGTCTTTAATATCAAACTTTGATTTTAAATAGACCTTAGTTTCACTGATGCCTTCCTTGTCATCCCCTGAGATGATTATGTCATCTACATACACTAGGATGACCACTCTACCTCTTTGGCCGGTTTGCGTGAACAAGGTGTTGTCTGCTTCTGATCTTGTGAAGCCACGATCTAGCAAGACTCTGCTCAGCTTTTGATACCAAGCCCTTGGAGATTGTTTCAAGCCGTAGATGGCTTTTCTTAGTCTTAAGACTTTTCCGGGACTGATACTTTCTTCAAGGCCTGGTGGTGGTGTCATGTAGACTTCTTCCTCAAGTTCTCCTTGCAAGAAAGCATTCTTAACGTCCATTTGCCAAAGCTCCCAATCAAGATTCACAGCCAACGATAGAACCACTCTCACCGTGTGCAACTTGGCAACTGGTGCAAAAGTATCCATGTAGTCTTCACCATAGGTTTGAGTAAAACCTCTTGCTACAAGTCTAGCCTTGTGTCTTTCTATATCACCATTGCTCTTGTATTTGATAGTAAAGACCCATCGTGAGCTCACCGGTTTCTTTCCTTTCGGTAAGATTGCCTCATCCCACGTATGGTTCCTCTTCATAGCTCCCACTTCATCTCCTACTGCATCTCGCCATACATCAAACTCTATGGCTTCTTCATATGTCTTTGGAACTTCTCCTTGTATTAATGCTCCCATAAAGACTTGATGTTCTCTCGGAAAGTGTGCAAACGAGCAGGTGATTTGAGTTGGATGAGCTACAGCATTGTTATTGTAGTACACTCTAGTGTTGATCCAGTTGGATGGGTCTTTCCGCACACGCTGGCTGCGTCTCAAGACAACTGGCTCTGGTTCAGGAGCTGGCTCTGGTTCAGGTTCCTCGTCAATAATGGAAGCTTCCTCTTGATCATGGCCATTGTCCTCTTGCTGGACTGCAGTTGGTTCATGAGTTGGTTCATGAGTTCCTTCTTGTTCTCGGTTATTATCACTTCCCCCCTCATGATCAACCGGGGTAGCTTCCATAGAGTCAGGTGGAGTATCCTGGGACCTTGAAGAACGCCCGGGGAGAATTACTCCAAGACGATCCAAGAGTGTCTTCAGATTAGTAGCCCGGTCTGAAGATATGTGAGACAAGTCTTGGAGATTTTCCCAGTTCTTCTCTTTGTAAAATCCTTCTGTCTCTATGAACTTTACATCCCGTGATACAACCACTCTTCTAGTGTCCGGAATGTAACACTTGTAGCCTTTCTGACTTGTGGAGTATCCAATGAACATTCCTTTGTTGCTCTTAGCATCCAACTTGTTTCTTTTGTCTCCTGGAATCAAGACAAAACAAACACATCCAAAGACTCGCAAATGATCAATAGATGGTTTAACATGATTAAGAACTTCATAAGGAGATGAATCATTAAGGTTACGAGTGGGGAGTCGGTTAATCAAGTAGCAAGCTGATAAAACCGCATCTCCCCAGAACCTTTTTGGTACATTGTGATGAAATAGCAAGGCACGAGCCACTTCCATTAGGTGTCTATTCTTCCTTTCAGCCACCCCATTTTGCTGTGGTGTATAAGGACAACTCGTTTGGTGTGTTATGCCGTGTCTTGCAAGATGCTCCTTAAAAGAGTTGCTCATGTACTCTCCCCCATTATCTGATCTAAAGATTTTGATCTTGGCATTGAAATGATTAGTAACATGACTTTGAAAATTTCTAAATGCTTCAAAGACTCTATCTTTTGATGGAAGAAGAGTTAACCATGTATACTTTGATTTTTCATCAATGAATGTGACAAAGTATTTGTTTTGATCTCTTGATTCACATGGAGAAGTCCAAACATCAGAGTGTACTAAATCAAAACAATTCTGATATATAGTTGAAGACTTTGGAAATACACTTCTGCAGTGTTTTCCTAGGATACAAGCTTCACACTTATCATTCTTAAATGAAACTGAAGGCAATAACAAAGTCAATGCACGAGAATGAGGATGTCCCAATCTAGCATGCCAAATGACATTATTCGCATAAGCAATATGAGAAAAGAAGATAGATTTGAATGAGGTTTTATATCCTCAAGTAAGTAGAGATCATCTTTAGTCAATCCTTTGCCCAACACCCTACTTGTCTCAATATCCTGAAAACACACATCTGTAGGTGAGAATATAGCAAGACAATTTAAGTCTGTTGTCACCCTTTTCACGGATAGCAAGTTTGAGGTGAAGCTAGGCATATAGAACGCTTTAGATTTTTGATCAAATAAGTTCAAATCTCCTATTCCTTTAACTGGAACCTTCGTTCCATTTGCAATCACAACATGTCCTTCAGCAGGTTGTATATTGTCAATCAAATTATTATCACTAATCATGTGATGAGAAGCGCCTGAATCTACTATCAAGGGTTTGTTACTAAAGGCATGTAAAGATTTTCCTTCATGACTAAAGTTTGTAAGCATGTGATTTTTACCAAGGTCCTCAAACGCATAAAAGGATTTACCAAGAGTGTTACCGGATTCCTTAATAGCTTTGATGAGAGCATTCAGATCAGCCTTGGTTACGAACTGAGATGAGGCAGCTAAAGCTGCTCCTTCTCCTTCGTTTAGGCGTGTGGATGATCCTCCTCTTGCTCGGTTATCCGGTTTTCCCTCAGCTTCTTCACTTGCAAAGCTCGCCTTTGCATCCCTCCATTTGTTAGGTTTGAGATGAGGATGCAAGATCCAGCATTTCTCCTTGACATGCCCTTTCTTCTTGCAATGTTCGCAAAGAAGATTTTTTCTGTCTTCGCTTTTGTAAGTACCTTTGTTGGCTGTGGCTAACTCCCCTTGATTAGCCGTGACCAGTTCACCTTTTCCTCCAAGAGTCCTACTGAGCCTTGCTCCTTTTGGATCTTGGAGCAGACTTCTTCAAGACTTGGAAGCTTATCAGCTCGGAGAAGGTGCTTGATGAGGTCGTTGTAATTTGGGTTCAAGGTAAACAACAAAGCGAAGACTTTGTCTTGTTCTCTCCTCTCGTTGAGAGTCATTGGATCCAGAGTGCTTGGCCTGAGCATTTCTAGCTCAGCCCATAGAGATCTGAACCTCCCAAGTGTGTTTAGTAAACTCCAAATCTTCTTGATGCAAGTCATTGATAGCTTTCTTGACTTCAAAGACTCGGCTGAGATTGGAGATATTTCCATACACTTTCTCAAGTGTATCCCATAACTCTTTTGCGGTTTCACAATATGAGTAAGCCTCCAGAGTTTCAGGGTTGAGAGAGCCTTGGAGCAAGGATAAAACCGTTTGGTCTTCTTGAAACCAATCACTCTCTTCAAAGGGAACAATCGTTCCATCTCTTGTGAGCTCTTCTTTGGAAACTTCATTTGTGATATGGTTCCAAAGACGACGGCTACACAAGGCAGTTCTTGTGGTTCTTGCCCACAGCAGATAGTTAACTCCTTTGAGTGTAACATGGAGAGGTGCTTTCGTTGTAGTTTTTGTTTCTTCCATGGATGAAGTTTCTTTTAGATCGTTGGATAATAACAGGTATCAACGATTGAGTAATTCAAAACATACACTTGTTAAGAGCGTTCTCAAGGGTTGAGCCTAGAGTTTACGAATAACAAGAGTTTGAATATACTCTAGAAACAACAAGAACACAGAAGAACAAAGATAAAGAAAGCGTTTTTGCTATGAGCGGTTTGAATAGAGATTATGCGGACTGAATGATGAGAGTTAGAGAGGAGATAAAAGATTAGATACACAGGATAGAACCTGTCTCTGATACCATAAGGGATTATTAAGGGAATATTGCGGATTAATAGAGTATTAGTTGAAGAATTTAAGAGAGGAACAACGAGTTTTAGTGAAGGATCATGAAGAACAAAGAAGAGATCGTTTAAGTGAGAGAGAAGAAGTAAGGTAAAATGTTTTCCTTAAGTGTATATCAACACAATGTCGATCACATTCCTTTTATAAACAAGGAGAAGAGAGTGATCGACCAATACAGCTGAGATGAGCAATTTACAATAAACAAAGAAGTAATGATGAAAGCATGAATAAACAACTTGTTGGTGCAGAAAGTGAGCACATGGGAGAGTGGAAAGCAAAGAACCACATGATGGTTTGTGATCGTTTTCTTCACATGGTGTTGGTCTCCAATCCGATCAAGGTAAGTCTTCTTCACTTCTTTTACATCTGACCAAGGTAAATCGGTTCTTACTTTCACCTCTTTTACTTTTCACTTCTTACTTTTTACTTCTTACTTTTACTGAACTTATTTCACCTTTTGTTTAGCTGACTCTTTTATTGGTTTAGATGGACAAGCTCATGTGATCTTGGTGTATTTACGCCTTTGGCTCAACACTATGTAGATTCACCTCGTTAAAAACCTCCATGTAGCAAAACCTCGTGGGACAAAAACTTCATGTAGGAAAAGAGTGTGAACCTCATTGTCTAGGGTTATCAATGCGTGCTTGAGAAAGGTCCATGAGTCCAAGCTTCTCATGGATGAATTCGCAAGTCTTTAATGTAGCTGCCTTAGTGAAGATATCTGCCAACTGATCTGAACTTCTAGTGTAGCATGGCAAGATAACTCCCAATTGCATCTGCTCTCTCACCTTGTGACAATCCACTTCAATATGCTTGGTCCTTTCATGGAAAACTGAATTTGAAGCTATGTGGATGGCCGCCTGATTATCACAATGCATTGTGATTGGAAGAGGTGTCTTGATTCCCAGATCTTCCAACAACATCTTCAGCCACATTAATTCGGTTGTTAACCTCCTCATTGCTCTATATTCAGCCTCAGTGCTAGAGCATGACACGATCTTCTGCTTCTTGCTCTTCCAAGTCACTAAGTTGCCTCCAACAAAGGTGCAATATCCAGTGGTTGATCTCCTATCTTCTCTATCACCAGCCCAATCAGCATCACAATAACCAACTATGCTTGAGCTCCCATTACAGCCCATCCAAATGCCTCGTTCAGGTGTTCCCTTCAAATAGCGTAAGATCCGGTTCACCATACTCCAATGAGACATCCTTGGCTCTTGCATATGCTGACTGACCTGGTTCACAGCAAAACACAAGTCAGGACGAGTAAGAGTGAGGTATATCAACTTACCAACCAGTCTTCTATAGAGTTTGGCATCGCCAAATGGTTGATCCTCCTCGCTCTCTCCTCTTTGATGAACTTTGTATGCATCTTCAATAGGAGTCCTGATTGGTGTTTCATCCTGTGTTCCTGATTCACTCAAAAGATCAAGTATGTACTTTCTTTGAGATAAGAAGAGACCTTCCTTTGATCTACATACTTCTATCCCAAGAAAGTACTTTAGCTCTCTGACGCAACCATCACTTGGAGAACACAGCCAACTCACCTAGAGTTCACCTCTAAGAAGAATCAGTTAAAAAGGAGTTCATATGAAGAAGATATTGAAGATACAACTTGGAAGATCTTCAATGAACCCGCTGGAGACATGCGCCTACTCATAAAATCATTCCGGTCAAACGACGACGAATCAAGCAATAAATCCAAGTGTTTTGGATTCTCAACTCAAAGGGGAAGCCAGGAAAATTGGGTTTACATCAAACCGGATTCATACTTGGGAGTTATTGAGTTTACAACCGGGTGAACTCCAAGTTACCCGATTTGGACCAGCGAGCAGTAATGGGAGGATTGCCGCTAAACCACGAGGAATTAAGCTATAAACCGACCTGTTCTGGAATCTTGATTCATCAGGGAATCCGGTACAATTTGAATCATACCGTAATTCATTTTGGTGTGAAAGATATTCGACTTTTATTCAGGAGGATCCTCAGCTTGCCTTATTTGGAACCTCACGGGTTTATGAGGCTTCAAACCTATCTATGGCATCCAGGAGACGTTTTATACAATATAGAAGATCCTAATAATTTCCTAAGGTGCACCAGAAGTCAGGAGATCAAACGGATCACTCCACACCTCAAGTTTCCATATTCGACACCATTTAGAGTAAATATCGATCAATCGATATATCTCTTTGATTTATTTGCACCAGAGGATTCAAAGGCATCAAGGACGACTCAGAAGGTTCCTAGACGTCACTATTTCATGCCAAAGTTGTCCAGATACAAAGAATCTCACATCCTTCTCATTTGGCCAGCATTCAAGCATTAAAGAGCATATCAATCAAGCAATTGATTGATTCAGAATTTATGTTAATTATTTGATTTATTCCATTTGTAAAAACGTGTAAGAGCTCTTTATAAGCTCATTCATTTTATTTGTAAAAGACAGACCTCCTTTTTGAATAAATTAAGTTATGAGAATTATCTCTTTTAAGCTTTATGCTTATTTTCTGAATTTCGAAAGAGTTGTGTGTGAATCCTTCTCTTTGAATTCATTGAGAGTTTGGTGAGAAGCCATCTCTTATTTGTCTTATCAAAGCCTTTCCCATAAGCTTTGTGGCGACCTCGATCCACTTCACTCATCATCAACCGATCCAACAAGAGAGAGCGACAAAGCCAGCTTGTTAGATCCCATCCCTCAAGGCGTGTTCATCAAGTCTTGAGTCCATCTTTCGCCCATCCATTGAGTCACAAGAGAGAGCGTGAAAGCCAGCTTGTGATTCCCATCCCACCACTATCCATCCTAGAACCGAGTTCATATCATCTGGTATCAGAGCCGAAGGTCCACAAACCTTTGGTTCATTCTTTCCTTTTGATTTTTTCCATTGTTTTCATTTGTGTTCTTGTGTCTTATTCTTACAAAAAAAAAAAAAAAAAAAAAATCCCTGCAATTTTGTTAATTCGAATTTTGTTTTATTTTTATAAAAAAGAGGAATTCTTGCATTTGTTTTCTTTTAGACAAAAAAAAATTCCCTGCAATTTTGTTAATTCGAATTTTAATTTATAAAAAAAAAAGAGGATTCTTGCATTTGTTTGGTTTTATCCAAAAAAAAAAAAAAAAAGGTTTCAAATGGCCATTCAAAATTCTCTTTTTCAAATGATTAAGTTGATAAATTTTGATGAGGCAAAAGCAATGTGTGCTGAGATTTTGGATCCATCGATGGCACACCTCGATCACATGTCTGATTCTTTGGTTTTGAGGACAAAACCTTTTCAAGAGGGAGAGAATGACGCAACCATCACTTGGAGAACACAGCCAACTCACCTAGAGTTCACCTCTAAGAAGAATCAGTTAAAAAGGAGTTCATATGAAGAAGATATTGAAGATACAACTTGGAAGATCTTCAATGAACCCGCTGGAGACATGCGCCTACTCATAAAATCATTCCGGTCAAACGACGACGAATCAAGCAATAAATCCAAGTGTTTTGGATTCTCAACTCAAAGGGGAAGCCAGGAAAATTGGGTTTACATCAAACCGGATTCATACTTGGGAGTTATTGAGTTTACAAACCGGGTGAACTCCAAGTTACCCGATTTGGACCAGCGAGCAGTAATGGGAGGATTGCCGCTAAACCACGAGGAATTAAGCTATAAACCGACCTGTTCTGGAATCTTGATTCATCAGGGAATCCGGTACAATTTGAATCATACCGTAATTAATTTTGGTGTGAAAGATATTCGACTTTTATTCAGGAGGATCCTCAGCTTGCCTTATTTGGAACCTCACGGGTTTATGAGGCTTCAAACCTATCTATGGCATCCAGGAGACGTTTTATAC
Organism: Isatis tinctoria; assembly: GCA_010577795.1. NCBI lineage: Eukaryota > Viridiplantae > Streptophyta > Magnoliopsida > Brassicales > Brassicaceae > Isatis > Isatis tinctoria. Next base: position 17,726 of record VHIU01000308.1, read on the forward strand.
AATATAGAAGATCCTAATAATTTCCTAAGGTGCACCAGAAGTCAGGAGATCAAACGGATCACTCCACACCTCAAGTTTCCATATTCGACACCATTTAGAGTAAATATCGATCAATCGATATATCTCTTTGATTTATTTGCACCAGAGGATTCAAAGGCATCAAGGACGACTCAGAAGGTTCCTAGACGTCACTATTTCATGCCAAAGTTGTCCAGATACAAAGAATCTCACATCCTTCTCATTTGGCCAGCATTCAAGCATTAAAGAGCATATCAATCAAGCAATTGATTGATTCAGAATTTATGTTAATTATTTGATTTATTCCATTTGTAAAAACGTGTAAGAGCTCTTTATAAGCTCATTCATTTTATTTGTAAAAGACAGACCTCCTTTTTGAATAAATTAAGTTATGAGAATTATCTCTTTTAAGCTTTATGCTTATTTTCTGAATTTCGAAAGAGTTGTGTGTGAATCCTTCTCTTTGAATTCATTGAGAGTTTGGTGAGAAGCCATCTCTTATTTGTCTTATCAAAGCCTTTCCCATAAGCTTTGTGGCGACCTCGATCCACTTCACTCATCATCAACCGATCCAACAAGAGAGAGCGACAAAGCCAGCTTGTTAGATCCCATCCCTCAAGGCGTGTTCATCAAGTCTTGAGTCCATCTTTCGCCCATCCATTGAGTCACAAGAGAGAGCGTGAAAGCCAGCTTGTGATTCCCATCCCACCACTATCCATCCTAGAACCGAGTTCATATCATCTTGGCTTCGTCCAGGCTATCAGTTTTGGTATCAGAGCTGAAGTTCCTATTCAGCCAGGTTATATCTATCCGATCTATTTCTTTCTTGTTCATTTGTTTTCGATTTATTCTTGTTTTGTTTTGAGTCTTGTTGCATTCGAAAATTTTCTTTTCTTGTTTTGTGCATTAGTTAATCAACTTCAAAAAAAAAAAAAGAAATTTGCACCTTTGGTTTAGAAGTTTTTCTTGTTGTGTCGAGATTTCCTTTTGTGTCTTTCCTTATTTGCGTTATTCAAAACTTGATACTCACGTTTTACCTTTCTTGTGCGAGGTACAATGGGAGACAATGGAGCCAACAATTCCAACTCGCAAGATGCATTGTTCCAACTCATCCATTCTTTGCGTGGAGACTTGCAAACCATGAGACAAGAGCTTGGAGAACGCATAACCCGAGTGGAACAACGACCCCCAGTAAGGCTTCCCATCCGGAACCTTGGAGGAACCAACCAAAGAGGGCCATACCAACCCACTACTATGCCGGGTGGACAAGGGTTTGTGCTCAATGACAACCCTGAGACCAGTAACCGCGAGAACGTGTTCCAGCACCAAGAAGAAGACCCTGGAGGTGCTCATGGTCCACGGCAACAACAACCTCAGAACCGGCGAGGCAATGATCATGATGATCAATGGGCTGATGAAGAAGATGACTTCATTCCACAACCGAGAGGAAACAACAACTACCACGCCAACAATGGCAACTACAACTACAACGCCAATCAAGGCAACAACAACATCAAGTTGAAGGCGCCTCACTTTGCTGGCAAAGTAGACCCGGAAGCCTACTTGGAATGGGAGAAGAGAATGGATCACATCTTTGATTACTACAACCATCCCGGTCCAAAGCGTGTGGCGTTAGCCATGGCTCAGCTCACGGGGAATGCACTCATCTGGTGGGAACGAATGATTTCAGACCGTAGAAGAGATAGACTCCGAGCCATAGATTCTTGGGTTGACATGAAGGATCTCATGCGACAAAGATTTGTTCCTCCACACTTTCAGAGAGACTTGCAACGGCGATTCCGAGCTCTTAGACAAGGAACCAAATCAGTGGAAGAATACTATGAGGAGTTTGAGCGCTTGAGAAACCGCTTGGAGATGAATGAGGATGGAGAGTCTATCATGGCTCAGTTTGTAGATGGATTGCAAGATCGAATCCGCTACAAGGTGGAGAGACAAGTCTACCAAGACTTCAAGGATTTATTCCATCTCGCCATACAAGCTGAACAACATATCAAGCGTAAATCCAACATAAGGAGTAAGCCTCAAGCCGCGTGGAACCCAAGCAACAACAACATCAACAAACCGGTGGATAAGGGGAAGGGCATTGAGATAGGATCCCACTTCAAGGGCAAAACCACCGAGTCTAGCAAGGATCCAAAAGCTGATCAGAGTAAGAACACTAACCCCCAGCGTACAAGGGACATTACTTGTTTCAAGTGCAGGGGTAGAGGACACATGGCTCGCGAATGCCCAAACCAAAGAGTCATGCTCTTGACCGAGAGTGGGGACATTGAATCCGGTGATGAAGCAGAACCTGAGGAGGATGATGAGTATGGGCACATTGAGTATCCCGACAAAGGAGAGCTTCTAGTAACTCGGAGGATACTTAGCGTGATAGTTGGACCTGTTGAGACAGTCCAAAGAGAAAACATATTCCACAGCCGATGCACAATCCAAGGCAAGGTATGTAATCTCATAATAGATGGGGGATCGTGCACCAATGTTGCTAGTGCTCACATGGTAAACAAACTAGGCTTAGAAAAGATTAAGCATCCGAGACCCTATGAGCTAAGATGGTTAGATGATAAGGTTAAAGTTAAGATCCAAGAACAAGTAACCATCCCTTTTAGCATCGGTAGGTATCAAGATGAAGTAGTTTGTGATGTAGTACCTATGCAAGCTGGTCATGTTCTATTAGGTAGACCTTGGCAATGGGATAGAGAAACTAAGCATGATGGTCGCACTAATATGTATACTTTTATGCATCAAAACCGTAAAGTCAGCTTAGCTCCACTTACACCCACTGAAGTGCATGAATTGCAATTGCAAATGATCAAAGAGAAAGAGAACAACCGCAAATCGAACTTTCTTATTCAGCCTAGTCAAGTTAGAAAGGCTGATGCTTCTAAACACACAATGCTACTAATGATCTTTAAGGAGTTTTTGAGCGCAGGGTTTAGTGAGCTGGTCTTACCCCAGGAGATTACTGAGCTTCTTGACAGGTTTAAAGACGTCTTCCCTGATGAGATGCCAGCCGGCTTACCACCTTTGAGAGGAATTGAACATCAGATTGATCTCATTCCGGGAGCAGCCTTACCTAACAAGCCAGCATACCGAGTCAACCCTGAAGAGTCTAAGGAACTAGAAAGGCAAGTTAAGGAGCTGATGGACAAAGGATATGTAAGGGAAAGCCTCAGTCCGTGTGCAACACCAGTCTTACTCGTGCCAAAGAAAGACGGATCATGGAGGATGTGCGTAGACTGTAGAGCCATCAACAACATTACCATCAAGTACAGGCACCCAATTCCGAGGCTTGATGACATGTTGGATGAGCTAAGTGGAGCCACTATCTTCTCAAAAGTTGATTTGAAGAGTGGATACCATCAAGTGAGAATGAAAGAAGGAGATGAATGGAAGACAGCTTTCAAGACAAAGCAAGGTCTTTACGAATGGATGGTGATGCCTTTTGGTCTCACCAATGCTCCAAGTACCTTCATGCGCCTAATGAACCATGTTCTTAGAGCGTATATCAGTAAGTTTGTTGTGGTATACTTTGATGATATTTTAGTCTACAGCAAATGTTTATCTGATCACGTGTCACATCTTGAGCAAGTACTAGAAACACTTCGTAAAGAAGGACTCTATGCGAACCTTAAGAAGTGCACATTCTGCACTGATAAGTTGGTCTTTTTAGGTTTTGTTGTGAGTTCACAGGGCTTACAGGTAGATGAGGAGAAGGTGAAAGCAATCAGAGAATGGCCGACTCCAACCAATGTCAACCAAGTCAGGAGCTTCCATGGGCTTGCAAGTTTCTACCGTCGCTTTGTGAAAGATTTCAGCAGCCTAGCAGCACCACTAACGGCAGTAGTCAAGAAGAGCGTGGGGTTTGCATGGGAGAGAGCTCAAGAGGATGCCTTCCAGGCCTTAAAGGATCGCTTGACCAATGCGCCCGTGTTGATATTGCCGGACTTCTCCAAGACCTTTGAGGTAGAATGTGATGCATCTGGGATTGGGATAGGAGCTGTTCTCATGCAAGGAGGAAGGCCAATTGCCTACTTCAGCGAGAAGTTAGGGGGAGCTACTCTTAACTACCCCACCTATGACAAAGAGTTATATGCTCTTGTCCGGACCTTGGAGACTTGGCAACATTACTTGTTGCCCAAGGAGTTTGTTGTGCATACTGATCACGAAACCTTGAAGCATCTTAGGGGACAAACAAACCTAAAGAAGAGGCATGCACGCTGGATGGAGTTTGTGGAGACTTTTCCCTACATCATTAAGTACAAAAAGGGAAAAGAAAACATAGTGGCGGATGCTCTTTCCAGGAGGCACGCATTGATATCTACAATGGAAGCTAAGGTGATGGGATTTGAATTCATCAAGGAGCTGTATCAAGAGGATCCGGAGCTCAAGGAGCACTTCTTAGAATGCGGAGACAAAGCTCAAGGGAAGTTCTACATCTATGAAGGGTTTCTGTTCAGGGAAAGGAGGCTTTGCATTCCACGGTGCTCACTAAGGGATCTGATTGTGCGAGAGGCTCATAGTGGAGGACTCATGGGGCATTTCGGAGTTGATAAGACATTGGCAGTTGTTAAGGAGCATTTCTACTGGCCACACCTTAAGAAGACAGTTGAAGCTCATTGTGCAAGGTGTGTTACTTGCAAAAAGGCCAAGTCTAAGGTTCACCCACACGGATTATACATGCCTTTGCCAATACCCACGGCACCATGGGTGATATCTCCATGGATTTCGTCCTTGGACTACCCAAGATACGCCACAAAGACTCTATCTTTGTTGTGGTGGACCGTTTTTCCAAGATGGCACACTTCGTACCTTGTGCCAAGACCAATGATGCATCTCAAACCGCGGACTTGTTCTTCAAAGAAGTAGTAAAGCTGCATGGAGTACCACGCACCATTGTCTCGGACCGTGATAGCAAGTTCTTAAGCCACTTCTGGAGGACACTATGGAAGAAGCTTGGTACTAAACTTCTGTACTCCACTACTTGCCATCCCCAAACAGACGGCCAGACAGAAGTAGTGAACCGCACATTGTCAACATTGCTGAGAACAACCATTGGGAGGAACTTGAAGAACTGGCTGGAGTGCTTACCATTCATTGAGTTTGCATACAACCTGATGTAAGCACGAGGGTGGATATGGAGCAAGAAGGCTGGTTGTTCAACGCTCTCCTTCAAGCTAGGTGATGGTCGAATGATGCGAGTGATATGGAATCAAGCCAACTGGTTGTTCAACTCTCTTTGGCTGGATCGGTTGATGGAATGGATTGAAGACGCCACAAAGCCTTATGGATCTAAGCTTTGATAAGTCAAGATTTGCTCAAGGTCGATATTACACACGAACTCAAGACTTCAAAAGGGTTTTCAAAGATGAAAAGCTCCGTTTCTTTATTGATATGAGTTGTAAAGATACACGGCTGCTCTAGAGGCCTTATAACAAACCGATGCAGCTTTGCCCTACTTGGGGACTTGAAGCAAATTACAAGAATTACAAGTACTGAAAAGAAAACTAACTTAACCGAATTACAAAGCTAATGAACTACTAAACCGAAATAACTAATTGAACTACTTAGTCGACCTGAAAACAAAACAAGAGCACACGGTTAGTTTAATTGAATTTGAAGTAAACCATACCTTGATTGATTGAACCGTGTGTGATTGAAGTGCAGCGTTTCATTTAGCTTGGATGCTGAATAAGGAAACTCCATGCTCTTGTCGAATTGAGAACAATGGCCAAGTCTTATGCACTTCTTCTTCATGATCATGTGGACCGACTTGGATGTGATAAGCTTCTATACAAGCTGCTGCTGCTTCTTTCTTTTGAGCTTGAACCGTGTCTTGCTGATCTTCACTTAGCTGTTCTTCAGTGATGTTGAGCGTGCTCAGCTGGTCCGTGATACTCTCCAAGCTCTGGTGTGTTGAATAAGCTTGCTACTCCAAGGTTGAAGCTCTCACGCATGTCTCTAGTTCCGGATCTTGTTCTTGGAGCTTGCCTCATGATGGGAATGGGTTGGTTGGTTCCTAGTTCCTCATCATCCCCTCCCCCTTGCGAAGATTCTGTCCTCAGAATTGTCTCATCTGCATCAAAGGGAGATAAATCAGAAACATTAAATGTATGAGAAATTTTAAACTCACCTGGCAGATCAATGTGATACGCATTGTCATTTATTTTCTTCAGGACTTTGAAGGGACCATCTCCTCGTGGTGATAGCTTAGATTTTCTTTCATTTGGAAACCGTTCTGTCCTCATGTGTAGCCAAACCAATCTCCTTCTTCAAAGGTGACCTTCTTGCGTTTCTTGTTCACATACTCCTCGATTTGCTTGTTCTTCTTCTCTATGTTCTCTCTAACTTTCTCATGGATCTTCTTGACAAACTCGGCCTTCTCCACTCCATCTTGGCTAATCATCTGTTCTTTGTGTTCCAAAGGCATAAGATCTAGTGGAGTATTTGGTTTAAAACCATAGACAACTTCAAAAGGAGAGAGTTTAGTAGTAGAGTGTGGCACACGATTATAAGCAAACTCAATGAAAGGTAAACAATCAAGCCAATTCCTTAAGTTTTTACCAACCGTAGCCCTTAAAAGGGTTGAGAGAGTGCGGTTGACAACTTCAGTTTGTCCATCTGTTTGTGGATGGCAAGTTGTTGAGAAGAGAAGCTTTGTGCCTAGCTTCCTCCATAGTGTTCTCCAAAAGTGGCTTAGAAACTTGGTGTCTCGGTCTGACACTATGGTGCGGGGAATGCCATGGTACTTCACCACCTCCTTGAAGAACAAATCAGCTATTTGCGTAGCATCATTGGTCTTGTTGCATGGGATGAAGTGAGCCATCTTCGAGAATCGATCCACAACAACAAAGATCGAATCCTTCCTCCTTATGCTCGGCAATCCTAAGACAAAGTCCATAGAAACATCTACCCATGGCATGTTAGGAATAGGTAATGGAGTATACAAACCATGTGGATGTGACCTGGATTTAGCTCGTAGGCATGTGATGCACTTAGCACAGAAGCGCTCCACATCTCTCCTTAAGCGTGGCCAAAAGAAATGCTCCATCACAATGCTTAACGTTTTGTCAATTCCGAAATGCCCCATGAGACCTCCTCCGTGTGCTTCCCTTAGTATTAGATCACGCATTGATCCTTGTGGAATGCACAACCTCTTATCCCTGAAAAGAAAACCATCTTGCAAATAGAATGGACCTATTGCGCCTTTGTTGCACAGTTGGATGGTGTCTTTGAAGTCGGGATCATCTTGGTATAGGTCTTTGATGTGCTCAAAACCCAAAACCTTGGCCTCCATTGTAGCTATCAGGGCATGCCTCCTTGAAAGTGCATCAGCTACAATGTTTTCTTTCCCCTTCTTGTACTTAATGACATAGGGAAACGTCTCCACAAATTGAAGCCACCTTGCGTGTCTCTTCTTAAGTGATGTTTGGCCTCTTAAGTACTTTAGAGTCTCATGATCTGTATGAATAACAAACTCTTTAGATAATAAGTAATGTTGCCAAGTTTCGAGAGACCTTACAAGCGCATATAGCTCCTTGTCATAAGTAGGATAGTTTAGTGAAGCTCCATGAAGCTTTTCACTAAAGAATGCCACCGGTTTGCCTCCTTGAGTTAGAACAGCTCCAATTCCTGTTCCTGAAGCATCACATTCAATCTCAAATGTTTTATCAAAGTCAGGCAAACACAAAACCGGTGATTGGATCAAACGATCCTTGAGCTTCTGAAAAGCTTGTTCTTGTTCTTCTCCCCATTTGAATGCAACGTCTTTCTTGATAACTGATGTTAATGGGGCTGCAATGGTGCTAAAGTCTCGGACAAACCGCCTATAGAAGCTGGCTGGCTACCCATGGAAACTTCTCACATGTCCTATGGTTGTTGGTGTTGGCCAATCTCGGATTGCTTTGATCTTTTCCTCATCTACTTGCAAACCCTGAGAACTTACAACAAAACCTAGGAAAACTACTTGATCAGTACAGAAGGTACACTTCTTGAGGTTGGCGTATAGGCCTTCTACTCTCAGAGTGTTTAAAACCTTCTCAAGATGGATCAAATGATCCGATAAGCAAGTGCTGTATATAAGAATATCATCAAAGTAAACAACAACAAACTTACAAATGTATGCTCTTAGCACGTGATTCATGAGTCTCATGAATGTACTTGGAGCATTGGTGAGTCCAAATGGCATGACTAGCCATTCGTATAAGCCTCTCTTGGTCTTAAAGGCTGTCTTCCATTCATCACCTTCCTTCATTCGAACTTGATGATAGCCGCTCTTAAGATCAATCTTTGAAAAGATTGTGGCTCCACTTAGTTCATCTAGCATGTCATCAAGGCGTGGTATTGGATGCCTATACTTGATTGTGATGTTGTTTATAGCTCGGCAATCCACACACATCCTCCAGGTTCCATCCTTCTTTGGCACCAACAAGACTGGCACGGCACAAGGACTTAAACTCTCCCGGATGTATCCTTTTGACATTAACTCTTGGACTTGCTTCTCTAGCTCCTTAGACTCTTCTGGATTAACTCTATACGCAGGTCTGTTAGGCAATGGAGCTCCGGGAATAAGATCTATCTGATGCTCAATGCCTCGGACTGGAGGTAAACCAGCTGGAATCTCATCAGGAAACACATCTCCGAATTGCTTGAGAAGCTCTTTAACTTCGGTTGGCAGCTCCGAATCTATTGGACCTGAAAGCAAACATTCTCTAAAGACCATTAGTAGCACCTGTGTTTTGCAATCAATAGCTTTACAAACCGAAGTTGGAGTAATAAACAAGTTGGTCTTACGAGCCTTGTTTATTTGGTTCATGGATTTTTGCATTTCAAACACTTCTTGTGGTGTAAGAGGAGCTAAGTTGTGCTTGCGGTTGTTATGGCTGAATGAGTAGAAATTAGTTCGCCCATGGTGAAGAGTATCCTTGTCATATTGCCAAGGTCTTCCCAATAAGAGATGTCCAGCCTCCATTGGAACCACATCGCATTTAACTTCATCCGTGTACTTGCCTACACTGAAAGGCACGGATACTTGCTCTCCAATCTTCAACACCGTGTCATCATTTAGCCATTTCAATCGGTATGGCTTGGGGTGCTTAGTTGTCTTGAGACCTAACTTATCAACAAGATACTTGCTAGCCACGTTAGTGCAAGAACCACCATCAATAATCAAGCTACATACCTTTGATTGTATGTTGCATCTTGTGTGAAAGATGTTCTCTCTTTGCACGGTTTCAGGTTCAAACATGGCACTAAGAGCTCTCCTTGTAACCAATATCTCTCCCACTTCAGGATAGTCGGTTATTTCTCCTTCAGAATAGTTGGTTCTGGCTCTTGTTCATCTTCAGTCTCATACTCTCCTTGGTCGTTGATCAGCATCACACGACGGTTTGGGCATTCATTGGCATAATGTCCTTTGCCCTGACACTTAAAACAGGTTATATCACGATTCTTCTTAGGTCTAGGAGTACCTGAATCTGTTTTAGTGGTTTTGGATGTCTCGGCCTTGTCCTTCTTGAACCGATCATCAGCTACTTGTGTCTTGCCCTTGTCATACGTCTTTTGATTGGGCTGACTCCAAGTATTCTTGTTGCGTGGAGTGGAGGCTATCTTCCTCTTGATTTGTTGTTCAGCTTGAGTAGCAAAGTGCATCAGCTCGTCAAAGTCTCCATACACTTGTCTCTCCACTTTCCTTGCAATGCGGTCTTGAAGTCCATCAACGAACTGAGCCATGAGTGTCTCATCTGGTGCCTGAACTTCTAACCGGTTCTTGACAACTTCAAACTCCTCAAAGTATTCCTCAACTGACCTGTTTCCCTGAGAAAGACTTCGAAAACGTTTGTGTAAGTCTCGGTAATAGTATGTAGGCACATACCTCTTTCTGAGCATAGCTCTCATGTCATCCCATTGGTTGACTTGCCCACGCCTAAGCCTCCTTCTTTCAGAGACTTCACGATCCCACCATGTTAGAGCATTGCCCGTGAGTTGAGCAGCTGCTAGTGCGACCTTCTTTCCCTCGGAGTATTGATAGTAATCATAGATATACTCCATTCTTCTTTCCCAGTCAATGTATGCATCAGGGTCCACCTTGCCTGCAAAAGTAGGAGGTTTCAACTTGATGTCTTTACCACCTTGCCATGGATTGTCATCATCATGGTCTCGTCTTTGGTTCCTGTGAACAACTCGGCGTCGCCCATTTGGCTGTTCATCTTGCCTAGGACCTTCCTCCTGATCGGCATCATCCTCCAAGCTTGGCATGTCACTGTCAGTGTCTCCATCATCAGCTTGGTTCCTTGGTTGATGTCGCCGTGGACCTTGTCCATTGTGTGCGTGAGCTTGTGGAAGTAATTGCTCCATCACATTCATGCGATCGCTGATGCTCCTTATTGCGTCAAGGAGTTGTTGTGACGTTGGTTGAGGTTGCTCTTGGTTGTCTCCCATTTGCCTACACACAAGTAACAAACAAGATCAAATGCAAAAGGAAAAGAAACAAAGAAAGGAAATAACAAAAAGGAAAAGTGCAATGCAAGAAACCAACTAATCGCAACACAAGACAAAAAGGAGGAATCGAAACAAGCAAAATGGAAATATCAAACTAACAAAAGGCAAAGTTCAAGTTCGGTTTTGACTACAAGGAGGCAAGACCAAATCGAACAAACAAACAAGTGCAATATGAAAATTCTTTTTTTTTTTTGTCAAAGTTCTAATATGGCAAGTATGGAGGGTTTCTACTATCGACCTAATGCAAACAAACCAAAGAAAGCAGGCGGCGGCTATGGATTCCTAGAGGTAAACAACTCGATGGTTACTCCTAAGATCACAAACAAACCACAGCAATCAAAGTCACACAAGCAATCGATCCAACCTTTTTTTTTTTTTTAATATATATGAATGCAACAAGAAAGAAATAATGAAAGATCAAAAACGATTTTTATGGGTTTTTCTTAAGATGCGGAAACAAAGAAACAAAACTCAAAGAACTAACAAAGAGCAGAAAGGAAAATCGTTTCAAGGATATATCACCTTGAATCAAGAACCTTTCGGCTCTGATACCAAAATGATGTAAGCACGAGGGTGGATATGGAGCAAGAAGGCTGGTTGTTCAACGCTCTCCTTCAAGCTAGGTGATGGTCGAATGATGCGAGTGATATGGAATCAAGCCAACTGGTTGTTCAACTCTCTTTGGCTGGATCGGTTGATGGAATGGATTGAAGACGCCACAAAGCCTTATGGATCTAAGCTTTGATAAGTCAAGATTTGCTCAAGGTCGATATTACACACGAACTCAAGACTTCAAAAGGGTTTTCAAAGATGAAAAGCTCCGGTTTCTTTATTGATATGAGTTGTAAAGATACACGGCTGCTCTAGAGGCCTTATAAACAAACCGATGCAGCTTTGCCCTACTTGGGGACTTGAAGCAAATTACAAGAATTACAAGTACTGAAAAGAAAACTAACTTAACCGAATTACAAAGCTAATGAACTACTAAACCGAAATAACTAATTGAACTACTTAGTCGACCTGAAAACAAAACAAGAGCACACGGTTAGTTTAATTGAATTTGAAGTAAACCATACCTTGATTGATTGAACCGTGTGTGATTGAAGTGCAGCGTTTCATTTAGCTTGGATGCTGAATAAGGAAACTCCATGCTCTTGTCGAATTGAGAACAATGGCCAAGTCTTATGCACTTCTTCTTCATGATCATGTGGACCGACTTGGATGTGATAAGCTTCTATACAAGCTGCTGCTTCTTTCTTTTGAGCTTGAACCGTGTCTTGCTGATCTTCACTTAGCTGTTCTTCAGTGATGTTGAGCGTGCTCAGCTGGTCCGTGATACTCTCCAAGCTCTGGTTGTTGAATAAGCTTGCTACTCCAAGGTTGAAGCTCTCACGCATGTCTCTAGTTCCGGATCTTGTTCTTGGAGCTTGCCTCATGATGGGAATGGGTTGGTTGGTTCCTAGTTCCTCATCACAACCGATCTGTGCACTCAGCTACTAAGATGTCTCCTTTTGAAATCGTCTATGGAACAAACCCAAATGTTCCCCTAGACTTGGCTCCAGTGCCACCAGCTGAAGTAGTGAGCCGGGAAGGAGAGAAGAAGGCCGAGTTCGTCCAGAACATTCATCAAAAGGCGAAAGCAAACATAGAAAAGAGGACCGAGCAGTACATGAATGCAGCTAACAAAGGAAGAAAGAGATGTCTTTTGAACCAGGGGATTTGGTTTGGCTGCACATGCGTCAAGAACGGTTTCCAAACCAACGGAGCTCAAAGCTGGCACCAAGAGGAGATGGACCATTCAAGATCCTAGAAAAGATCAACAACAACGCTTACCGACTTGAACTCCCAGGTGATTTTAATGTGTCTTCAACCTTTAATGTTTCTGATTTATCTCCTTTTGTGGCAGGTGAATCTGTTTTGAGGTCAAAACCTTCTGAAGAGAGAGGAATGATGAGGACATACAAGCTAAACCGGACCAATCCAAGCAAGAACCGGACCAATCTACACAAGACCAAGAACCGGATGTGCCCATTGTATTTGAAGGTGCCATGACAAGAAACCGAGCAAGGATTCTTCAACACAAGTACAATCAAAGCATGCAACGAATGATGGACCAGCTGGATCAACCATCCTTGGAGCAAGAGGCTACAACGAGCATGCCAAACAATGGGAAGACATTTCAAGCTTGGACCGACATGGAAGATATCATCAAGCAATCTGAAGCAACTCGCATCAAAGAGGAACACTGGCCTCTACTCAACACCAAAGCTCAAACTACCATTCTCATCATCTCAACCGAGCTGCAAGGTAAGTAGGTGAGTGTTTCAATTCGCATATCCGTGTGTTTTGTTTTGCAGGTTTAGGACTTAGTCTATTTTTTCGTTTAAGTCTCTCTTTTAAATCGAACTCTAGTTTCCTTATTTGGATCAAAGGCTCAATGTTAGACGCCTTGTTGTTTTCTTTTCAAGTTCTTGTTGTTTTTGAGTCAGTTTGTAGTTTTCTTTCTTGTTAGAGTCGAACCCTAGAAGGTTCAAGCTGATGGACTATTAATAAAGTCCCACACGCAGCTTTGTAGTCTCAACTTTTTACCTAATCAATAAACAAGAACTTTCAGCAAAGAAAACCTTAAGCTAGCGCCGCTTGCTTTCTTCTCTAAGACTAGTCGAGACCTGACCTCCTAGCCTTGAGAATTGTGTTGTATCAAAGGCCTTACACAGCCTTTGTGGTGCACTTCATCCCATCGTTTCACTCTTGCTGCCGGATCCTTTGAAGAGTAGCTTTTCAACCGATCCAACCCTTGTTGCGTAGCCTTCAAGTCTGAGTCCAAGTCCCTACAAGCCTGTGATAGCCGGTGCTTGTATCAGTTTTGGTATCAGAGCCGAAGGTCCACAAACCTTTGGTTCATTCTTTCCTTTTGATTTTTTCCATTGTTTTCATTTGTGTTCTTGTGTCTTATTCTTACAAAAAAAAAAAAAAAAAAAATCCCTGCAATTTTGTTAATTCGAATTTTGTTTTATTTTTTTAAAAAAGAGGAATTCTTGCATTTGTTTTCTTTTAGACAAAAAAAAATTCCCTGCAATTTTGTTAATTCGAATTTTAATTTATAAAAAAAAAAGAGGATTCTTGCATTTGTTTGGTTTTATCCAAAAAAAAACAAAAAAAAAGGTTTCAAATGGCCATTCAAAATTCTCTTTTTCAAATGATTAAGTTGATAAATTTTGATGAGGCAAAAGCAATGTGTGCTGAGATTTTGGATCCATCGATGGCACACCTCGATCACATGTCTGATTCTTTGGTTTTGAGGACAAAACCTTTTCAAGAGGGAGAGAATGACGCAACCATCACTTGGAGAACACAGCCAACTCACCTAGAGTTCACCTCTAAGAAGAATCAGTTAAAAAGGAGTTCATATGAAGAAGATATTGAAGATACAACTTGGAAGATCTTCAATGAACCCGCTGGAGACATGCACCTACTCATAAAATCATTCCGGTCAAACGACGACGAATCAAGCAATAAATCCAAGTGTTTTGGATTCTCAACTCAAAGGGGAAGCCAGGAAAATTGGGTTTACATCAAACCGGATTCATACTTGGGAGTTATTGAGTTTACAAACCGGGTGAACTCCAAGTTACCCGATTTGGACCAGCGAGCAGTAATGGGAGGATTGCCGCTAAACCACGAGGAATTAAGCTATAAACCGACCTGTTCTGGAATCTTGATTCATCAGGGAATCCGGTACAATTTGAATCATACCGTAATTCATTTTGGTGTGAAAGATATTCGACTTTTATTCAGGCGGATCCTCAGCTTGCCTTATTTGGAACCTCACGGGTTTATGAGGCTTCAAACCTATCTATGGCATCCAGGAGACGTTTTATACAATATAGAAGATCCTAATAATTTCCTAAGGTGCACCAGAAGTCAGGAGATCAAACGGATCACTCCACACCTCAAGTTTCCATATTCGACACCATTTAGAGTAAATATCGATCAATCGATATATCTCTTTGATTTATTTGCACCAGCGGATTCAAAGGCATCAAGGACGACTCAGAAGGTTCCTAGACGTCACTATTTCATGCCAAAGTTGTCCAGATACAAAGAATCTCACATCCTTCTCATTTGGCCAGCATTCAAGCATTAAAGAGCATATCAATCAAGCAATTGATTGATTCAGAATTATGTTAATTATTTGATTTATTCCATTTGTAAAAAAGTGTAAGAGCTCTTTATAAGCTCATTCATTTTATTTGTAAAAGACAGACCTCCTTTTTGAATAAATTAGTTATGAGAATTATCTCTTTTAAGCTTTATGCTTATTTTCTGAATTTCGAAAGAGTTGTGTGTGAATCCTTCTCTTTGAATTCATTGAGAGTTTGGTGAGAAGCCATCTCTTATTTGTCTTATCAAAGCCTTTCCCATAAGCTTTGTGGCGACCTCGATCCACTTCACTCATCATCAACCGATCCAACAAGAGAGAGCGACAAAGCCAGCTTGTTAGATCCCATCCCTCAAGGCGTGTTCATCAAGTCTTGAGTCCATCTTTCGCCCATCCATTGAGTCACAAGAGAGAGCGTGAAAGCCAGCTTGTGATTCCCATCCCACTACTATCCATCCTAGAACCGAGTTCATATCATCTGGTAATTTATGGAATGAAAATTAAAGTAATTAGTAATCACAAATGAATGCAAACTTTCAAAAATGAAAAGACTAATGCCGTGAACTATATAAGGTAACAAATGATGGTCAGAAATCAAATTCAAATGGTCACACAGAATTCTAATATGGCAAGAGAATCAAATAACTAAATAAATAAATGAAAATGCAAGTTTTATGTCTAATGCCCACGATTTCTCTATATGGTATCAAACACAATATATGCTTTGACTCAATAAAGAAAACTTGGCCTAAATGACTAAATGCAATCCTGTCTAGTAATTTTTTTTTTTTAACTTATGGATGCAGTAATCTAGCAATCACAAAATGAGTTCCTAAAATGCAACAAGCTTATGCAAATCAAATGACTATGACTCTAATGAGAAAAAAGTGCACGACAATGATAGGTGATGGAAACAAAGACAAGTATGCAAGGTTTATGGATGCAATGATAATGAAAAGCAATGATGCAAATGAGAACAATGCACAAGGATGGTAAGGAAAAAAAAAGGAAATGATGGACGGATGATGGACTCTTTTTTTTTTTTTTTTTTTTTTTATTGGAACTTCAATAACCTGAAACAGAAAACAAACAAGGTCAATGTTTTTTTTGTTTTTTTATCAAATGAAACTAAACAAGCATATGAAACAAGATTGAAATAAGCAAACAATTCTTATAAGTTTTTTTTTCTTCTATTAAACGAAATTTAAAACAATTTTTATGGCTTTTTGGTTTATTATTTCAAATGAGAAAAGGCAAAATAAACAACAGAATTTAAAGATAACAAAGCAAACAATTCTCTTTTTTTTTTTAATGAAAATGAAATAACAAATCAGAAAATAAAAGATAAGGGTTGGATAGGAGCTTTTGAAGCTCTGATACCAGATGATGCGGGCACGGAATCACACCAGTGCTTTGATCAGATGATGATCAGGAGATTCCTAAGCCAGCTGCTTGCGGAAGTGAATAGAAGGTGGTGATGGTGGTGATAGAATGTAAGATCGACTCTCTCAATCGGTGGGATGATTGACTCACTCAATCTGTGGGAACTAAGGATGTCTGAATCACTCAAACAAGCCTTAATCCTATGCCAATAGATCCTAATGCTTCACACAATTAGAACTCTAAAGACAAATCTATAGAAACAAGGAATCCTCACTTGTATTCTAAAGACAACGATTTGATCAAAGGACACACTCTTTGATTAAAACGAAAATAACTGATATTTCTTATTACTTGATTGAATGGTTCATTGTACAAATGATCTAAGCTGAGCTTATATAATGCTCTTACACGAAATTGGACTTAAAGAATAAATCAAACAAATCAAACTAGCCGTTGGGCATTGATGAGGAAATCAGCAAACAAATGGAAAGTGATGGCTCCTTTGTATCTGGATGGCTTGAGGGGATAGGTGAGCTTCTCTTGAACATCCTGGTCGTGATATAAGTTGCCCAAAATGCAGCAGCCTTGGTGAAAGAGCCGTTGGTGATTAATGGCTTCAAGTGGGAATGCATTCAAATATGGTAAGTGTGAGTAATGGAGAATCCGCCTGATCCTCTGGATGCTGGTGCATTGTAAGATGATTTCTGGCTCTTCTGGATGGTTATATGTGCCTCCTGAATGCTTAGATATCTCTCCTGGTCGCCAAAGCTTCGTTTGTAGACAATTGAATCCATGAGCTTCCAAATAAGGCAAGTGGAGAATCATTCGGATTAAAAGTTGTATAACTTTCAAACCATAATGAATTCCGGTCTGATTCCAATTGTCCCGGATTCTCTGATGAATCAAGATTTCAGAACAGGTCGGTTTGTAGCTTAATTCCTCACCGTTTGGTCGCAATCCTCCAATATGTGCGCGTAGGTCCAAATCGGGTAAGTTGGATTTCACCCGGTTTGTAAACTCAATAACTTCCAAGTCTGAATCCGATTTGATGTACATCCGATTTTCCTGGCTTCCCCTTTGAGTTGAGAATCCAAAACATTTGGATTTGCTTCTTGATTCGGCGTAGTTCGTCTGGAATGAATTTATTAGTGGACGCATGTCTCCAGCGGGTTCAGTGAAGATCTTCCAAGTTGTATCTTCAATATCTTCTTCATATGAACTCCTTTTCAACTGATTCTTCTTCGAGGTGAACTCTAGATGAGTTGAGTGTGTTTTCCAAGTGATGGTTGAGCTGAAAGGATTCGTATTGGCCTCCATTTGAGCTGAACTCTGCTCACATGTCTCCTTAGCACTCCTCAGCTTCAAGCTTCCATCTTCAAGTCTCATGATTCCTTGCTCCTGGGTTGATGATGACTTGATGTCCTCATCACTCTCCAAGATCTTTAATATCAAAAACAGAATTTAAATAAGCCTTGGTGCTTTGAATACCAACCTTGTCATTCCCAGATATGATGATATCATCAACATATATAAGAATGACTACAATACCTTCTTGGCTTTGCATGGTGAATAGAGTATGATCAGCTTCAGACCTCTTGAATCCGCGATCAAGTAAGGTGAAGCTCAGCTTTCTATACCATGCCCTTGGAGATTGTTTCAATCCGTAAATGGCTTTCCTTAGCCTAAGTACTTTTCCTGGTTGAATGCTGTCTTCAAGGCCTGGTGGTGGTGTCATATAAACCTCCTCTTCCAGCTCCCCCTGAAGAAAAGCATTCTTCACATCCATTTGCCACAATTCCCAATCCAAGTTTGTTGCAAGCGAAAGCACAACTCTGACTGTGTGTAACTTGGCTACTGGAGCAAAGGTATAACGATAATCCTCTCCATAGGTCTGTGTGAACCCTCTTGCAACTAGTCTTGCCTTGTATCTCTCAATTTCTCCATCACTCTTGTACTTGATTGTAAAGACCCATCGTGAACTGACTGTCTTCTTTCCCTTAGGTAGATCCGCTTCATCCCAAGTATGATTCTTAATCATAGCACCTGTTTCTTCTCCACATGCATCTCTCCACACCTTGTGTTCCTTAGCTTCTTCATAGGTCTTTGGTACCTCTTCTTGATCAAGAATACTTATGAACACTTGATGTTCTTCAGGGAAATACGCAAAGGAGCACACGGCTTGTGTTGGATGAGCTTCTGCTTGACAATTGTAGTATACTCTTGTATTCACCCAATTAGATGGATCCTTTCTGATCCTCTGACTTCTCCTTAATGCAACCGGTTGATCAGCCGTTACTTGCTCCTCTACTTGTTCACCTTCTTGAACCGGTTCCTCATCTATAGGAGTCTCCTCATTATTTGCGCTTTCACTAGCTTGATCATGACCAGAACTCTCATTCTCCCCTTCAAGATCAAGCGGGACTGAGGCTGTTGGAGGAGGCGTGGATGGAGGAGATGTAGAGATTGCCAAGTTCTCAAAGAGCTTGCGTAAATTGGTAGCTCTGTCAGACTGAGATTGAGCAAGGTTCTCCAAGCTTGACCAATCCTTTTCAGTGAAGTAGCCTTTTTCTTCAAAGAACTTCACATCACGAGAGACCATGACCTTGCCAGTTTCAGGCACCACACACTTGTACCCTTTTGAGTAGTAGAGTAGCCAATGAACATGCTCTTCATGCTCTTAGCATCTAGCTTAGTGCGGTTCTCCCCTGGAACCAAAACAAAAGCCACACAACCAACACACGTAAGTGATCAAGTACAGGTTTGGTTTTAGTGAGTACCTCAAAGGGTGATATGTCATGAAGGACTTTGGTTGGTGTCCTGTTTATTAGGTAGCAAGCCGCAACTACTGCGTCTCCCCAATATTTCTTTGGAACGCTTGTATGAAACATCATAGAGCGAGCCACTTCCATGAGATGCCTGTTCTTCCTCTCAGCCACTCCATTTTGTTGTGGAGTATAAGGGCAACTAGTTTGATGAATGATCCCATTTTTGGATATAAATTGCTTGAAGGCATGACTTGTATATTCACCACCATTATCTGAACGAAAAATTTTAACTTTAGCATTATAATGATTGGTGATATAAG
Source organism: Isatis tinctoria (assembly GCA_010577795.1). Lineage (NCBI taxonomy): Eukaryota > Viridiplantae > Streptophyta > Magnoliopsida > Brassicales > Brassicaceae > Isatis > Isatis tinctoria. Next base: position 36,895 of record VHIU01000308.1, read on the forward strand.
CATGAAAACTCACAAATGCTTCAAGCACACGATCCTTAGATGGGAGCAAAGTTAACCATGTATATTTGATTTCTCATCAATAAAAGTAACAAAGTACTTATGATTATCTCTAGATATGCATGGTGAAGTCCAAACATCTGAATGGATTAAATCGAAACAATTCTCATATAAGGTAGATGATTTTGGGAAAACAGTCTTGCAATGTTTGCCAAGAATACAAGCTTCACAATCCTCATTTTTAAACTGAATGCTAGGCAACAACAAGCTAAGAGCCCTATGATGAGGGTGTCCTAGTCTAGCATGCCAAATCGCATTATTTGGAACAGAAACATTAAAGCTAAAATCGCAAGAAGAAGAAGGCTGAGTCTTAGTGTCTTCAAGAACATAGAGGTCCCTTTGGTGGTTCCTTGTCCAAGACACCTGCTAGTCTCAATATCCTGAAACCAAAAATCATTAGCCCCAAATATAGCATAACAATTCAAATCAGTAGTGGCCTTTTTAACTGATAGCAAATTCGATTTAAAAGTTGGCATATAGAAGGCTGAGGTTTCTTTATCAAACAGTTTTAGATCCCCAATCCCTTCTATCTTAACATTATCTCCATTTGCAATACTAACATGCCCCAAAGCCGGTTTAATATTGCTTATAAGCTTAGCATCACTAATCATATGGTGACTTGCTCCAGAGTCAACTATTAGTGGTTTAACACTATCCACACTATCCAGCACCTTAGCATTGCTACAAGAAGTTCCAGACTTAACTATCAAGGGCTTAGAGATATCTATCCAGTTCGCATTGCTACAAGAAGCATGAAAGCTCATGGGTTTAGCAATGTTACCAGACTCCTTAAGCGCTTTGATAAGTGCATCAAGGTCTGATTTCTTCACAAAGTCTGAGGATGCAACCATTGCTGTTCCTCCAGAATGAGAAGAGCCACCTTGTTCTTGAGTCCCGGATGGTCCAGCTGCTGCATGAGCCTTGTGGTTGTCTTTCCACTTGCCCTGACCAGAGTTGGTATCCCACCAGTTTCCAGCTTGCCTTAGATGAGGATACAGTGTATAACACTTCTCCTTAACATGGCCAGCCTTCTTGCAATGCTCGCAAAAGAGATGTGGATTCTTGAGGTATGACTTGTTGGCGCTTGCTTGTGAGACATTCACTTGTTCTGCTTTGTTGGCCAGAACAAGTTCTCCACCTTTTCCTCAATAAGACCAATTGAACCTTGTTCCTTCTGGATCTGAGCACACACCTCATCCAAGCTAGGAAGCTTTACACCTCTCAAGATGTGCTTAATCAAATCGTTGTAAGATGGATTCAGCACCATGAGAAGAGCAAACACCCTATCTTGCTCTCGCCTTTCGTTGAGAACGCTTGCTTCAAGCGTGGGTGGTCTCAGCATTTCAAGTTCAGCCCAAAGAGATCTGAACTTGCCAAAGAACTTGTTGAACTCCATGTCTTCTTGGCTCAGATTGTTGATGGCTCTCTTAACCTCAAAGACTCTTGTAAGGTTAGAGACATTTCCAAACACATTCTTCAAAGTGTTCCATAGCTCCTTTGCTTCTTCACAATAGGAGTAGGCTTCAAGAACCGGCGCATCCAAAGAGGCTTGAAGGATAGCTAAGACAGCTTGGTCTTCTTGAAACCACTTGTTGGTACCAACCACAGCTGCTTCATCTTCTTCATCTTGATCGCCGGTTAACTCTTCAACATGGCTCCAAACGCCACGACCACACAAGACAGCTTTCGCGGTTCTAGCCCAAGGAGATAGTTTTCTCCTCCCTTGAGAGTCACCGGAAGCACAACATTCTTTCCCTCTTCCAAACCATTGTTTCAAGCAAGAACAGAACTTTTACACAAGGACAAAGCTATGGACCGTGGGGTAAAAGAGACTGAACGAGAAAGAAGTGAAACAAGAAAGGAATTTTGAAGAAGAGAAAGATAAACAAAGGTTTGAGCTGAACAACGATTCAAGAACAACTTTCAAGAATCGTTTTCAAGAACAAGATCCTGGGACAACAAAGCGTGTTTCAAACACAAGAAAAGAGAGACCAAGATTCGCAACCTGGCTCTGATACCATAAAGTAAATAAGAAAGCGGAAGTGATTAAGTGTTTGAGTGTTTGAGTGTTGAAGAACAAGTGAAGAACCAAGTGTGAAAGTGTAAAGAAAGAGAGTGTAGATCGAAAGTGAGAGAGTTTATGAAATAAGGAGGAGTTTATTTCCTTAAGTGCTTTACAACAATGAAAGACAATGTACATAAATAGGCAAAGCCTAGAGAGATCAAATTCAAAATAGAAAGTGACATAAAGAATAAACAAATAAAGATCTGATCGGTTCTGAGGAGAGAAAGGGACAGCTCCAAACGGCTAGGAGCTTAAGCAAACCCGTGACCCTTGCTTCCTTTGGAGTCAAAGAGCTTAACTCCACACGTGACTCGCCCTTCCTCTTCACTTAAATACTCTTCTTTATTCACAAAGGATGTGAAGACCTTCTAGAAGACATCTGTGATGTTTGGACACACAAACTACTTCACCAAGAAGAGGAATGGCTCGTTCTTCATACAGCATGTACGGACATGTACGGTCATTGACTTGTACGGACATGCTTCATTTCTTCTTCTCTTCAATATTTATCTCTGAACAAGAAACCATCATGTAAATAAAAGGCAGAGAAACTCCCTTTGCCGTGTTCTTTGTAGCACTCTCCAAGCTCAGGATCATCTTTGTATAGCTCCTTGATGTGCTCAAATCCTAGAACCTTTGCTTCCATGGTCGCAATCAGTAGATGTCTTCTTGATAAGGCATCGGCAACCACATTTTCTTTCCCTTTCTTGTACTTGATTACATATGGGAATGTCTCCACGAACTGTAACCACTTTGCGTGCCTCTTCTTGAGGTTAGTCTGTCCTCTTAGATGCTTCAAGGCCTCTTCTTGAGGTTAGTCTCCTGTATGTATAATGAACTCCTTTGGCAAGAGATAATGTTGCCAAGTTTCTAAGGCTCGGACCAATGCATAGAGCTCCTTATCGTATGTAGGATAGTTCAGCGTGGCTCCACTTAGTTTCTCACTGAAGAAAGCTACTGGTCTCCTTCCTTGGTGTAGAACAGCCCCAATGCCTAATCCAGATGCATCACACTCTACTTCGAACGTCTCTTCAAAGTTAGGCAAGGCTAGAACTGGTGCATGTGTCAAGCGTTCCTTCAAGGTGTTGAAAGCCGTTTCTTGAGCTGGTCCCCAAGAGAATGGTGCATTCTTCTTGATCACAGCTGTGAGTGGTGCTGCCACGGTGCTGAAATCTCGCACAAACCTCCTGTAGAAGCTAGCCAAGCCATGAAAGCTCCTAACATGTCCAATGGTGGTTGGTGTTGGCCATTCTTGAACCGCTTTGATCTTCTCTTCATCCACTTGGAGTCCCTGTTTACTCACTACAAAGCCTAAGAAACAACATGGTCAGTACAAAAGACGCACTTCTTTAGGTTGGCATATAGACCTTCCTTCCGAAGTGTTTTTAAAACAAGTTCTAAATGCTCAAGGTGATCAGATAAGCTGCGGCTATATATGAGTATATCATCAAAGTAGACTACCACAAATTTGCTTATAAACGATCTTAGAACCTGGTTCATGAGTCGCATGAATGTACTGGTGCATTCGTGAGACCAAATGGCATTACAAGCCATTCATACAAGCCTTGCTTGGTTTTGAAGGCTGTTTTCCACTCATCTCCCTCGCGCATTCTGACTTGGTGATACCCACTCTTGAGATCAATCTTAGAGAAGATTGTGGAACCACTAAGCTCATCCAACATGTCGTCTAAGCGTGGGATTGGATGTCGATACTTGATAGTGATGTTGTTGATTGCTCGGCAATCTACACACATCCTCCAGGAACCGTCCTTCTTTGGCACTAGAAGCACTGGCACAGCACATGGGCTTAAACTCTCTCGGATGTACCCTTTGTCCATAAGTTCTTGGACTTGCTTCTCTAGCTCCTTGTTCTCTTGTGGATTCATTCTGTACGCGGGCTTGTTGGGCAAAGCTGAGCCTGGTACTAGATCAATCTGGTGCTCTATCCCACGGATTGGTGGCAATCCTGGTGGTATGTCTTCAGGAAAGATGTCCTGGAACTTGTTAAGCACGGCACTAACTTCGGTTGGTAATTCTAGTTCTTCAATTCCTGTTCTTAAACATTCTTTATAAACCATTAGTAATATAGTGCCTTGGGCACTCATGACACGGTTTAATCCACTGGAATTGATGTAGAGACTAGCCTTACTTACCTGGTTCTCCTTGTTCATTCGCTTTTGAAGCTCATGAACTTCGGCTGGACTTAGTGGAGCCAAGTTGTATTTGCGATCCTCATGCGTGAATGAGTAGTGGTTTGTACGACCATCATGAAGTGTGGATCTGTCAAATTGCCATGGCCTCCCTAGCAGTAGATGTCCAGCTTGCATTGGCACTACATCACATAGGACTTGATCTTTGTACTTGCCAACACTGAATGGAACGGTTACTTGCTCATTGACCTTAAGCTCCGTGGAGTTGTTGAGCCATTGAAGCTTGTATGGCCTTGGGTGCTTGGTCTTTTCAAGACCTAACCTGTCTACCATATACTTGCTGGCAACATTAGCGCACGAACCTCCATCAATCACAAGGTTACATACCTTGTCCGAGATTGTACAACGAGTGTGAAACAAGTTCTCTCGTTGTGCTTGATCTTCAGGGTGGTTCAGCAACAGATGCCTAGTAACAAGCATCTCTCCTGTGTCTGGATACTCAATGTCATCTTCAGAGCTCTCCTCATCGCTTCCCATTTCGTCTTTAGACTCATATCCTCCATCAGCCGTGATGAACATTGCTCTCCGGTTTGGACAGTCTCGTGCATAGTGTCCTCTACCTTGACACTTAAAACAAACAATGTCACGTGAACGGGATTGATTGGGGGCAGTGGTTTTACCTGAGTCGGCACGGTTGGTTTTGGCTACTTCTTTAGCTTTCTCTTTGTTCCGTGCATCATAATCAACCGCCTTGCCTTTGTCTATGGATTTGCTACTACTTGAAGCCCATGGTTGGTTTGTTTTGTTGCGGTTGGAGTATGATGTCTTCTTCTTTATCTGACTCTCTATTTGAACCGCGAGATGTAGGAGCTCATGCAAGTTGTGGTATTGAGCTCGTTCCACCTTGCGTGCAATCCGATCATGAAGACCATCAACGAACTGAACCATCAAAGCTTCCTCGGATTCCTCCAGCTCCAACGAGTTCATCAGCTTCTCAAACTCCTCAAAGTACTCATCAACTGACCTATTTCCCTGTGCCAACTTACGAAAGCGTTTCTGTAAGTCTCTATGATAATGTTCTGGCACATACCTTTGGCGTAAGAGGTACTTCATGTCAGTCCATCGGTTGATAGCTTGGAAACGTTGCCTTCTCCTCTCGGCAAGTGTTCTATCCCACCAAGACAAAGCATTCTCAGTGAGCTGAGCTGCGGCAATGGCAACCTTCTTGTGCTCATTGTATCCATAGCACTCAAAGATATACTCCATGCGTCGCTCCCAATCCATGTATGCTTCTGGATCAGCTTTACCTGCAAAAGTAGGAGGTTTTAGTTTAATCTCATGATTTTTACCTCTGTTGTTTACCTCTCTATCTCGGTTGTTGAAAAGAGGATCTTGTCTCCTCCTCCTTTGGTCTTGGTTTTGATCAAGCTGATCATCATCCAAAGGCGGCATGTCTTCATCAGTGGCATCATCCTCGGTATCACGATTCCTTGCGTGAACATTACGGATGGGTTGCCTTCTTTGTGGTTGCTCAAGTCGGTCTAGGCGTGCTCCAAGCTGTTGTGCAAGAGCTTGCATCTCTGTCTGGAAGGTGGCCATCATCTGAGCCATAGCATCTGCGGGTTGGCGTCCATTGTCCCCCATTGCTTGGTTCCCTTGCGTGCCTGGCACTTAACAAAAACAAGAAAAGGATCAAAGTACCACGCGGTTTGGAAATAAAAGAAAGGAAAGATCGTCAAAACAAATCAGGAAACTCGGTGCAAAAGGAAACTACGGTTTATGCACTCAACACAAAAGGAAAGATCAAATTCGAATGCAAACTAGATGATATATTTTTTTAAAAGAAGTTATGCGACTTGGACTAATAGGAAAGAACTAAATGCAAGCAACAAGAAAAGGAAATATGCAATGCACGATTGATTTGCTCGACTAAACCTAGGCAAGTGAAGCAACAATGGTGACGGCTACCTAGAAGAACAGAATCACGGATGCAAGAGCTAGCTAGATTAACAAGTGTGTCACGAGTTATCCTAACTGATATACCAACCTAACAAAGCAAATCGAATAACTATATGATTTCCCTTTTTTTTTTTTGATTTTGGGTGATGCAAAGCGAGACTAAACAAACGAACAAATCTAACAAATGAATGCAACAACTTTTTTTTTTTTAATAATGAATCAAACAAGAAAGATCAATCGGAATACAAGAGAAACTAAGCCACAAACGAAGATAAGAGTTAAAGGATAGAAAGAACCAAAGTTTGGAACTTCGGCTCTGATACCAAACTGATATAAGAACCGGTGGTGGAACTTATATATGGAGTGGCATCTGGTTGATGGGAACCTCAAGATGGTGGTCACCAATCCTTTGGCTCGGTTGATGGATGAGATGAGGATCTAACACGATGGCGGTCGCTTCTCTCGTGTGGGATCTAAGGGATGAATGAGGTTGATGGAATGAATCACGACACAACAGAACAGGCTCGTTCTCTTGATACGGTGAGGCTCCTATCCTTGCAAGAATCACTCAAACAAGAACAAGAACAAGGCGAGAATTCTCTTCCCTTTGTTTGACAAGGCAAACTGACTCGTGTATTGATAATGGCAAAAGGTGTAACCTACAACGGCTGCATATGGGACCTTATTAATAGTCCTTCAGCCTTGAACCTTCTAGGGTTCGACACAGAAAACAACAGGTAAAGACTCTAAACAACAGGACGTTTAAAGTAAAGAAATAAACGAAACTACAAGGCGTCCAACATGGAGCCATTTATGGAAACTAGTGTTCGGTGCTTAAAAAAACAAAAGAAACGAAAATAAAACTAAGTACTGGTCGCATTGGTCTCTCCTGCAAGCACAGAATAGTAATTATAAACTTACCTGACTTACCCATGAGATGCTTGGATGGATCAATGCGTGAGCTTCCTTTGGGTCGTGAACTTCCTCGCTTAAAGTCTTGGTGATCAACTCGGCTGGTTCTTGAAGTTCTTGATGTTCTGATCATGGCTCTTGTTAGCTTGGCCTTGGTTCTTGTCGACTTGATCATGACTCAAATTAATCTGTCCAAAGTCCTCGGCTAGGTTCTTGATTATGGTGTTGGGTGATAGCTCTCCGAGTGTGGTGTTTATCTCCTTTGCCTGGTTGGCTCGTTCTTTAGGAGTCTGGTCTTGCTTGATCTCTTCAGGGTCGGTCCATCCTAGTTCTTCAGGTTCCAAAGAGTAGACATATGCTTGTACAGCTACATTGAACCTTTTCCTAAGCTGCTTGGACTTGGATCGTGTCATTGGGCCATCATTCACGGTTGGGATCTCTAGCTCCGACTGGATGTTTACATCATAAGGTACATATTAAATTTCTCTTTTGGAACACAAACTCGTATCCCATGCTTCGCGTTCTATTTTTACAAGAAGTTTTGCGAAAATAGTTTTGCTTAGAAACCTCATAAGACATTTTTTGGACCCCAAATATGCTTTCTAAGCTTTTTTAAGGTACACATTAAAGTTCTCTTCTGGAACACAAACTTGTATCCCATGCTTCGCGTTCTATCTTTATTAGAAGTTTTGGGAAAATAGTTTTGTTTACAAACCTCATAGGACATTTTTTGGTCCCCAAATATGCGTTCTGAGCTTTTATAAGGTACACATTAAAGTTCTCTTTTGGAACACAAACTTGTATCCCATGCTTCGCGTTCTATTTTTACAAGAAGTTTTGCGAAAATAGTTTTTGTTAGAAACGTCATAGGATATTTTTTGGACCCCAAATATGCTTTCTAAGCTTTTATAAGGTACACATTAAAGTTCTCTTTTGGAACACAAACTTGTATCCCATGCTTCACGTTCTACCTTTATAAGAAGTTTTGCGAAAATAGTTTTGCTTAGAAACCTCATAAGACATTTTTTGGACCCCAAATATGCTTCTAACCTTTTATAAGGTACACATTAAAGTGCCCTTTTGGAACACAAACTTGTATCCCATGCTTCGCGTTCTACCTTTACAAGAAGTTTTGCAAAAATAGTTTTACTTAGAAACCTCGTAGGACATTTTGTGGACCCCAAATATGCTTTCTAAGCTTTTATAAGGTACACATTAAATTGCTCTTTTGGAACACAAACTTGTATCCCATGCTTCGCGTTCTACCTTTACAAGAAGTTTTGCAAAAATAGTTTTGCTTAGAAACCTCATAGGACATTTTTTGGACCCCAACTATGCTTTCTAAGCTTTTATAAGGTACACATTTAAGTTCTCTTTTGGAACACAAACTTGTATGCCATGCTTCGCGTCCAATCTTTATAAGAAGTTTTTGGAAAATAGTTTTGTTTAAAAACATCATCGGACATTTTTTGGACCCCAAATATGCTTTCTAAGCTTTTATAAGGTACACATTAAAGTTCGCCTTTGGAACACAAACTTGTATCCCATGCTTCGCGTTCTAACTTATAAAGAAGTTTTGCGAAAATAGTTTTGCTTAGAAACCTCATAAGACATTTTTTGGACCCCAAATATGTTTCTAAGCTTTTATAAGGTACACATTAAAGTTCTCTTTTGGAACACAAACTTGTATTCCATGCTTCGCGTTCTATCTTTATAAGAAGTTTTGGAAAAATAGTTTTGTTTAGAAACATCATAGGACATTTTATGGACCCCTAATATGCTTTCTAAGCTTTTATAAGGTACACATTAAAGTTCTCCTTTGGAACACAAACTTGTATCCCATGCTTCGTGTTTTACCTTATTAAGAAGTTTTGCGAAAATAGTTTTGTTTAGAAACCTCAAAGGACATTTTGTGGATCCCAAATATGATTTCTAAGCTTTTATAAGGTACACATTAAAATTCTATTTTGGAACACAAACTTGTATCCCATGCTTCGCGTTCTATTTTTACAAGAAATTTTGCGAAAATAGTTTTGCTTAGAAACCTCATAAGACATTTTTTGGAATCCAAATATGCTTTCTAAGCTTTTTTAAGGTACACATTAAAGTTCTCTTTTGGAACACAAACTTGTATCCCATGCTTCGCGTTCTATCTTTATTAGAAGTTTTGGGAAAATAGTTTTGTTTAGAAACCTCATAGGACATTTTTTGGACCCCAAATATGCTTTCTAAGATTTTATAAGGTACACATTAAAGTTCTCTTTTGGAACACAAACTTGTATCCCATGCTTCGGGTTCTATTTCTACAAGAAGTTTTGCGAAAATAGTTTTGCTTAGAAACCTCATAGGATATTTTTTGGACCCCAAATATGCTTTCTAAGCTTTTATAAGGTACACATTAAAGTTCTCTTTTGGAACACAAACTTGTATCCCATGCTTCACGTTCTACCTTTATAAGAAGTTTTGCGAAAATAGTTTTGCTTAGAAACCTCATAAGACATTTTTTGGACCCCAAATATGCTTTCTAAGCTTTTATAAGGTACACATTAAAGTTCTCTTTTGGAACACAAACTTGTATCACATGCTTCGCGCTCTACCGTTATATGAAGTCTTACGAAAATAGTTTTGTTTAAAAACCTCATAGGACATTTTTTGGTCCCCAAATATGCGTTCTGAGCTTTTATAAGGTACACATTAAAGTTCTCTTATGGAACACAAACTTGTATCCCATGCTTCGCGTTCTATCTTTATAAGAAGTTTTGGAAAAATAGTTTTGTTTAGAAACATCATAGGACATTTTTTGGACCCCAAATATGCTTTCTAAGCTTTTATAAGGTACACATTAAAGTTCGCCTTTGGAACACAAACTTGTATCCCATGCTTCGCGTTCTAACTTATTAAGAAGTTTTGCGAAAATAGTTTTGCTTAGAAACCTCATAAGACATTTTTTGGACCCCAAATATGTTTCTAAGCTTTTATAAGGTACACATTAAAGTTCTCTTTTGGAACACAAACTTGTATTCCATGCTTCGCGTTCTATCTTTATAAGAAGTTTTGGAAAAATAGTTTTGTTTAGAAACATCATAGGACATTTTATGGACCCCTAATATGCTTTCTAAGCTTTTATAAGGTACACATTAAAGTTCTCCTTTGGAACACAAACTTGTATCCCATGCTTCGTGTTTTACCTTATTAAGAAGTTTTGCGAAAATAGTTTTGTTTAGAAACCTCAAAGGACATTTTGTGGATCCCAAATATGATTTCTAAGCTTTTATAAGGTACACATTAAAATTCTCTTTTGGAACACAAACTTGTATCCCATGCTTCGCGTTCTATTTTTACAAGAAATTTTACGAAAATAGTTTTGCTTAGAAACCTCATAAGACATTTTTTGGACCCCAAATATGCTTTCTAAGCTTTTTTAAGGTACACATTAAAGTTCTCTTTTGGAACACAAACTTGTATCCCATGCTTCGCAATCTATCTTTATTACAAGTTTTGGGAAAATAGTTTTGTTTAGAAACCTCATAGGACATTTTTGGACCCCAAATATGCTTACTAAGCTTTTATAAGGTACACATTAAAGTTCTCTTTTGGAACACAAACTTGTATCCCATGCTTCGCGTTCTATTTCTACAAGAAGTTTTGCGAAAATAGTTTTGCTTAGAAACCTCATAGGATATTTTTTGGACCCCAAATATGCTTTCTAAGCTTTTATAAGGTACACATTAAAGTTCTCTTTTGGAACACAAACTTGTATCCCATGCTTCACGTTCTACCTTTATAAGAAGTTTTGCGAAAATAGTTTTGCTTAGAAACCTCATAAGACATTTTTTGGACCCCAAATATGCTTTCTAAGCTTTTATAAGGTACACATTAAAGTTCTCTTTTGGAACACAAACTTGTATCACATGCTTCGCGCTCTACCGTTATATGAAGTCTTACGAAAATAGTTTTGTTTACAAACCTCATAGGACATTTTTTGGTCCCCAAATATGCGTTCTGAGCTTTTATAAGGTACACATTAAAGTTCTCTTTTGGAACACAAACTTGTATCCCATGCTTCGCGTTCTCATAAGAAGTTTTGGAAAATAGTTTTGTTTAGAAACATCATAGGACATTTTTTGGACCCCAAATATGCTTTCAAAGCTTTTATAAGGTACACATTAATGTTTTCCTTTGGAACACAAACTTGTATCCCATGCTTCGCGTTCTACCTTATTAAGAAGTTTTGCGAAAATAGTTTTGTTTGGAAACCTCAAAGGACATTTTGTGGATCCCAAATATGCATTCTAAGCTTTTATAAGGTACATATTAAAGTTCTCTTTTGGAACACAAACTTGTATCCCATGCTTCGCGTTCTATTTTTACAAGAAGTTTTGCGAAAATAGTTTTGGTTAGAAACGTCATAGGATATTTTTTGGACCCCAAATATGCTTTCTAAGCTTTTATAAGGTACACATTAAAGTTCTCTTTTGGAACACAAACTTTTATCCCATGCTTCAGGTTCTACCTTTATAAGAAGTTTTGCGAAAATAGTTTTCCTTAGAAACCTCATAAGACATTTTTTGGACCCCAAATATGCTTTCTAACCTTTTATAAGGTACACATTAAAGTGCCCTTTTGGAACACAAACTTGTATCCCATGCTTCGCGTTCTACCTTTACAAGAAGTTTTGCGAAAATAGTTTTACTTAGAAACCTCGTAGGACATTTTGTGGACCCCAAATATGCTTTCTAAGCTTTTATAAGGTACACATTAAATTGCTCTTTTGGTACACAAACTTGTATCCCATGCTTCGCTTTCTACCTTTACAAGAAGTTTTGCAAAAATAGTTTTGCTTAGAAACCTCATAGGACATTTTTTGGACCCCAACTATGCTTTCTAAGCTTTTATAAGGTACACATTTAAGTTCTCTTTTGGAACACAAACTTGTATCCCATGCTTCGCGTCCAATCTTTATAAGAAGTTTTTGGAAAATAGTTTTGTTTAAAAACATCATCGGACATTTTTTGGACCCCAAATATGTTTCTAAGCTTTTATAAGGTACACATTAAAGTTCTCTTTTGGAACACAAACTTGTATTCCATGCTTCGCGTTCTATCTTTATAAGAAGTTTTGGAAAAATAGTTTTGTTTAGAAACATCATAGGACATTTTATGGACCCCTAATTATAAAAGCTTAGAAAGCATATTTGGGGTCCAAAAAATATCCTATGAGGTTTCTAAGCAAAACTATTTTCCCAAAACTTCTTGTAAAAATAGAACGCGAAGCATGGGATACAAGTTTGTGTTCCAAAAGAGAACCTTAATGTGTACCTTATAAAAGCTTAGAAATCATATTTGGGATCCACAAAATGTCCTTTGAGGTTTCTAAACAAAACTATTTTCGCAAAACTTCTTAATAAGGTAAAACGCGAAGCATGGGATACAAGTTTGTGTTCCAAAGGAGAACTTTAATGTGTACCTTATAAAAGCTTAGAAACCATATTAGGGGTCCAAAAAATGTCCTATGATGTTTCTAAACAAAACTATTTTTCCAAAACTTCTTATAAAGATAGAACTCGAAGCATGGAATACAAGTTTGTGTTCCAAAAGAGAACTTTAATGTGTACCTTATAAAAGCTTAGAAAGCATATTTGGGGTCCAAAAAATGTCTTATGAGGTTTCTAAGCAAAACTATTTTCGCAAAACTTCTTAATAAGGTAGAACGCGAAGCATGGGATACAAGTTTGTGTTCCAAAGGCGAACTTTAATGTGTACCTTATAAAAGCTTAGAAAGCATATTTGGGGTCCAAAAAATATCCTATGACGTTTCTAAGCAAAACTATTTTCGCAAAACTTCTTGTAAAAATAGAACGCGAAGCATGGGATACAAGTTTGTGTTCCAAAAGAGAACTTTAATGTGTACCTTATAAAAGCTTAGAAAGCGTATTTGTGGTCCAAAAAATGTCCTATGAGGTTTCTAAACAAAACTATTTTCCCAAAACTTCTAATAAAGATAGAACGCGAAGCATGAGATACAAGTTTGTTATCCAAAAGAGAACTTTAATGTGTACCTTAAAAAAGCTTAGAAAGCATATTTGGGGTAAAAAAATGTCTTATGAGGTTTCTAAGCAAAACTATTTTCGCAAAACTTCTTGTACAAGTTTGTGTTCCAAAAGAGAACTTTAATATGTACCTTATAAAAGCTTAGAATGCATATTTGGGATCCACAAAATGTCCTTTGAGGTTTCTAAACAAAACTATTTTCGCAAAACTTCTTAATAAGGTAGAACGCGAAGCATGGGATACAAGTTTGTGTTCCAAAGGAGAACTTTAATGTGTACCTTATAAAAGCTTAGAAAGCATATTAGGGGTCCAAAAAATGTCCTATGATGTTTCTAAACAAAACTATTTTTCCAAAACTTCTTATAAAGATAGAACGCGAAGCATGGGATACAAGTTTGTGTTCCAAAAGAGAACTTTAATGTGTACCTTATAAAAGCTTAGAAAGCATATTTGGGGTCCAAAAAATGTCCTATGAGGTTTCTAAACAAAACTATTTTCCCAAAACTTCTAATAAAGATAGACTGCGAAGCATGGGATACAAGTTTGTGTTCCAAAAGAGAACTTTAATGTGTACCTTATAAAAGCTTAGAAAGCATATTTGGGGTCCAAAAAATGTGTTATGAGGTTTCTAAGCAAAACTATTTTCGCAAAACTTCTTAATAAGGTAGAACGTGAAGCATGGGATACAAGTTTGTGTTCCAAAAGAGAACTTTAATGTGTACCTTATAAAAGCTTAGAAAGCATATTTGGGGTCCAAAAAATATCCTATGAGGTTTCTAAGCAAAACTATTTTCCCAAAACTTCTTGTAAAAATAGAACGCGAAGCATGGGATACAAGTTTGTCTTCCAAAAGAGAACTTTAATATGTACCTTATAAAAGCTTAGAATGCATATTTGGGATCCACAAAATGTCCTTTGAGGTTTCTAAACAAAACTATTTTCGCAAAACTTCTTGTAAAAATAGAACGCGAAGCATGGGATACAAGTTTGTGTTCCAAAAGAGAACTTTAATGTGTACCTTATAAAAGCTTAGAAAGCATATTTGGGGTCCAAAAAATGTCTTATGAGGTTTCTAAGCAAAACTATTTTCGCAAAACTTCTTAATAAGGTAGAACGCGAAGCATGGGATACAAGTTTGTGTTCCAAAGGCGAACTTTAATGTGTACCTTATAAAAGCTTAGAAAGCATATTTGGGGTCCAAAAAATATCCTATGACGTTTCTAAGCAAAACTATTTTCGCAAAACTTCTTGTAGAAATAGAACGCGAAGCATGGGATACAAGTTTGTGTTCCAAAAGAGAACTTTAATGTGTACCTTATAAAAGCTTAGAAAGCATATTTGGGGTCCAAAAAATGTCCTATGAGGTTTCTAAACAAAACTATTTTCCCAAAACTTCTAATAAAGATAGAACCCGAAGCATGGGATACAAGTTTGTGTTCCAAAATAGAACTTTAATGTGTACCTTATAAAAGCTTAGAAAGAATATTTGGGGTCCAAAAAATATCCTATGAGGTTTCTAAGCAAAACTATTTTCGCAAAACTTCTTGTAGAAATAGAACGCGAAGCATGGGATACAAGTTTGTGTTCCAAAAGAGAACTTTAATGTGTACCTTATAAAAGCTTAGAAAGCATATTTGGGGTCCAAAAAATGTCCTATGAGGTTTCTAAACAAAACTATTTTCCCAAAACTTCTAATAAAGATAGATTGCGAAGCATGGGATACAAGTTTGTGTTCCAAAAGAGAACTTTAATGTGTACCTTATAAAAGCTTAGAAAGAATATTTGGGGTCCAAAAAATATCCTATGAGGTTTCTAAGCAAAACTATTTTCGCAAAACTTCTTGTAGAAATAGAACGCGAAGCATGGGATACAAGTTTGTGTTCCAAAAGAGAACTTTAATGTGTACCTTATAAAAGCTTAGAAAGCGTATTTGTGGTCCAAAAAATGTCCTATGAGGTTTCTAAACAAAACTATTTTCCCAAAACTTCTTAATAAGGTAAAACGCGAAGCATGGGATACAAGTTTGTGTTCCAAAGGAGAACTTTAATGTGTACCTTAAAAAAGCTTAGAAAGCATATTAGGGGTCCAAAAAATGTCCTATGATGTTTCTAAACAAAACTATTTTTCCAAAACTTCTTATAAAGATAGAACACGAAGCATGGAATACAAGTTTGTGTTCCAAAAGAGAACTTTAATGTGTACCTTATAAAAGCTTAGAAAGCATATTTGGGTCCAAAAAAGTCTTATGAGGTTTCTAAGCAAAACTATTTTCGCAAAACTTCTTAATAAGGTAGAACGCGAAGCATGGGATACAAGTTTGTGTTCCAAAGGCGAACTTTAATGTGTACCTTATAAAAGCTTAGAAAGCATATTTGGGGTCCAAAAAATGTCCGATGATGTTTTTTAACCAAACTATTTTCCAAAACTTCTTATAAAGATCGGACGCGAAGCATGGGATACAAGTTTGTGTTCCAAAAGAGAACTTAAATGTGTACCTTATAAAAGCTTAGAAAGCATAGTTGAGGTCCAAAAAATGTCCTATGAGGTTCTAAGTGATATAAGACTCGGTGGTGAGACTTATATGCGGTCTGGATCAAGGGGGAGGATGGAACCACACGCTGGCTTTGACGCTCTCTCGTGATGGTTGTTGGATGGATGATGGTTCGACAAGACTTGGGACGCAAGGCTTGAAGTTGATATGGATTCCTCAAGCTGGCACGAAGGCTCTCTCTTGAAGGAACGGTTGATGGAGGTTGATGATGGATCGATGGCACCACAAGGAGGATGAAAGACTCCTTGATACAGCAACGCTTCTCTTGGCTACTCTCCTTCACACAAGAACAAGCAAGAACACTTTCTTAGGCGGCGGCTAAGAACTAGGTTGAACTGCGTTATTTTATTGATAGTAGGTTGAAAAAGAATACACGGCTGCAAGGGAGCTTTATAATAGCTCTATCAGCTCGCCCTAAGGCCGACTCAACAGAAAAGGAAATGATACAATTCGAAAATGCAAAAACAAAACAAAAGGAAACATTGTCCGAACTTAAACAAATAAAAAGACTCTACTAGGACTCGAACTAAGGTCGTTGGCGAGCTCTTAGCCACTGGGAGACTCTCCTTTACCTGCACAAATCGTTAATATTGAGAATACTTTACCTTGGGTTAGCTTAGTTCGGTTGTCTTGTGGTTCGGTCTTGATTGGCTCTTCCTTGAAGTCTTCTTGTCCAATCTTTGGACCTCGTTCCTTGTCTTCTCCTTGAGCTTCCAACTCGAATATTAGCTGCTTAATGACTCTAGTACCTGCCAAAGGAATAGACTCACATTGCTTGACTTGGCATTGCTCATCTTGTACGTTTAGTCGCGCAAAGTCTTTGACGAGGTCAGGTTCCTTAGTTGAGTTCTCTTCTAGTGGTTCTGGCCTCAAACATTGGAACTCGTGGGTGTTGATGAGTGCAGCTACAGCTCTATTGAACCCTTCTCTGAGTCGTCTAGTCTTGGATCGAGTCATGGGTGAATCTTTGACAATAGAATGATCGGTTCTAGCTGGTCCGGTTCCATGTCCACATCATTCCCTCCCTCTTCTAAAGGTTTTGTCCTCAAAACTGTGTCTTCTGCGTCATAAGGAGATAGATCAGTAACATTAAAACTATTAGACACTTTCATTTCACCTGGCAGCTCCAGCTTGTATGCATTGTTGTTGATACGCTCCAAGACTCGGAATGGACCATCTCCACGGGGTGCAAGCTTGGAATTCCTTTGATTAGGAAACCTCTCCTGTCTGAAATGTAACCACACCCATTCTCCTGGTTGAAACACCATCTCTTTGCGTCCTTTATCAGCTTGCTTCTTGTAGTTCTCGGTCTTCTTTAAGATGTTTTCTCTAGTCTTTTCATGAAGCTTCTTAATAAACTCACTTTTCCTGACACCATCTAGATTAACTTGCTCAATTTGTGGAATTGGCGTAAGATCAAGTGGGGTTAGTGGATTAAAACCATAAACAACTTCAAATGGTGACATCTTAGTAGCAGAATGAGTAGCATGGTTATATGCAAATTCGATAAATGGCAAACAATCTAACCATGTCTTTAAGTTACGTCCAAGAGTTACTCTTAAAAGTGTAGAGAGAGTACGGTTTACCACTTCTGTTTGTCCATCTGTTTGAGGATGGCAAGTCGTGGAGAATAGCAACTTGGTTCCCAGTTTTCTCCATAGGGTCCTCCAGAAATGGCTGAGGAACTTCGTATCTCGGTCAGAGACTATGGTCCTTGGCACTCCATGTAAGCGTACCACTTCTTTGAAAAACAAATCCGCGGTTTGTGTAGCATCATTGGATTTGTCACAAGGAAGGAATGAAGTGTGCCATCTTGGAAAAACGATCCACAACAACAAGAATAGAATCCTTGTGTCTGATCTTGGGCAGTCCTAACACAAAGTCCATAGACACATCCACCCAAGGTGCGTTAGGAATAGGTAAGGGTAAGTAAAGGCCATGTGGGTGTAACCTGGACTTGGCTTTGTGACACGGCACACATCTAGAGCAATGCTTCTCTACGTCCTTCTTCAAGTGTGGCCAAAAGAAATGATCAGCTACCACAGCCAGTGTTTTGTCTACACCGAAATGTCCCATAAGTCCTCCTCCATGTGCTTCCGTGAGTATCAAATCTCGCATTGAGCATTGAGGAATGCATAATCTCTTATCCCTGAAAAGAAAGCCATCATGTAAGTAGAAAGATCCAAAAGCTCCTTTGCCGCATGCTTGATAAGCTTCTCCCAGCTCCGGATCATCCTTGTACAGCTCCTTCATGTGTTCAAACCCAAGTACTTTGGCCTCCATGGTAGATATGAGAATGAATCGCCTAGACAAAGCATCAGCCACCACATTCTCCTTCCCTTTCTTGTACTTGATTGCATAAGGGAACGTTTCTATGAACTCCAACCACTTGGCATGTCGTCTCTTCAAGGAAGTTTGGCCTCTTAGATGCTTCAAGGTCTCGTGATCAGTATGAATTATGAACTCCTTGGGCAGCAAGTAATGTTGCCATGTTTCTAAGGCGCGGACCAATGCATATAGCTCCTTGTCGTATGTTGGGTAGTTGAGTGTAGCTCCACTCAGTTTCTCACTAAAGAATGCCACTGGTCTTCTTCTCTGGTGTAGCACAGCTCCTATGCCCAGTCCGGATGCATCACACTCTACTTCAAACATTTCTTCAAAGTCTGGTAGAGCAAGAACCGGTGCTTCAGTCAGCTTCGCCTTTAGCGTGTTGAAAGCTGCTTCTTGCGAGGGTCCCCATGAGAATGGCACGTTCTTCTTGATCACAGCAGTAAGAGGGGCAGCAAGAGTACTGAAGTCGCGCACAAATCTCCTATAGAAGCTAGCCAATCCGTGGAAGCTTCTCACATGTCCGATTGTTGTTGGTGTAGGCCATTCCTTGATCGCTTTGATCTTCTCCTCATCCACTCTTAAACCCTGTTCACTAACAACAATCCTAAAAAGACAAGCTCATTAGTACAAAAGGTGCACTTCTTAAGGTTGGCATATAGACCTTCCTTTCGAAGTGTTTTAAGCACTAGTTCAAGATGTTGTAGATGATCACTTAGGTTCTTACTATAGATAAGTATGTCATCGAAATAGACAACTACAAATTTACTTATGTAAGCTCGAAGAACCTGGTTCATAAGGCGCATGAAGGTACTTGGTGCATTTGTCAAACCAAATGGCATGACTAGCCACTCATATAACCCTTGCTTGGTCTTGAAGGCAGTCTTCCACTCATCTCCTTCCTTCATTCGGACTTGGTGGTAACCGCTTTTCAAGTCTACCTTTGAGAAGAGTGTGGATCCACTCAATTCATCAAGCATATCATCTAGGCGCGGGATAGGATGCCTATACTTGATGGTGATGTTGTTGATGGCTCTACAGTCCACGCACATCCTCCATGTCCCATCTTTCTTAGGTACAAGTAAGACTGGTACTGCGCATGGCTTAAGCTCTCACGTATGTATCCCTTGTCCATTAGGTCTCGCACTTGTTTCTCTAGTTCTTTAGACTCTTCAGGGTTCATACGGTATGCTGCCTTGTTTGGTAAGGCTGAGCCTGGCACGAGATCAATCTGGTGCTCTATGCCACGGATGGGAGGAAGTCCAGGCGGTATGTCTTCCGGGAACACATCTTGGAACCTGTCTAACAAAGTCTGAACTTCTAAAGGTACTCTTAACTCGTTGGTACCTGTTCTCAAACACTCTTTGTAAACCATTAGTATCACAGTGCCCTTGGCACCAAGGGTCTTACAAACGTCTCTCGAAGTTAGATAGAGACTTGGTTTACTTACCTTAGGTCCTTTGTTCATGTGGATATACATCTCGTGAACTTCAGTTGGACTAAGTGGCGCAAGATTGAACTTACGGCCATTGTGTGTAAAAGAGTAATGGTTGGTGCGTCCATCATGTATGGCTCTTCGATCAAATTGCCAAGGCCTTCCAAGTAGGAGGTGTCCAGCTTGCATGGGCAATATGTCGCACATGATCTCGTCTTGGTAGTTGCCAATGCTAAAGGGTACCACCACTTGCTCAGTGACCTTCAACTCCACGTTCTCATTGAGCCATTGAAGAGGATAAGGTCTCGGATGTTTGGTTCGCTCCAAGCCTAGCTTATCCACAAGAACTTGACTCGCAACATTAGTACAAGAACCACCGTCTATCCAAACTACATACCTTGCCTTTGATGGTGCATTTGGTGTGGAATAGGTTCTCTCTTTGTGCTTGCTCGGTTGGGTTTACTTGAGCACTTAGCACACGCCTAGTGACCAAGAGTTCTCCATGATCCGGATATACAAGATCTTCCTCTTGATCAGTTAGATTCAGCTCGTTCTCATCTTCAGCTCATAATCTCCAGTAGAAGTAATGAGCATCACGCGTTGGTTGGGGCAATCTCTAGCCATGTGACCTCTTCCCTGACACTTAAAACAAATAATGTCACGGGTCCTTGATTGAGTACTAGGGAACTTACCTTGCTCTCCACGGTTTGGTTTGGGAGTCTCATTGGTTTTGCTCTTGAATCGAGAATCTATCTCAACCGCTTTGCCCTTGTCTTGAGTTTTGGAAGTGCTTGCAACCCACGGTTGTGAGTTTCGGTTTCGTTGGCTAAGTGATGTCTTGCGCTTAATCTGCTGCTCGGTCATGACAGCCAAATGTAGCAATTCGTAGAGTCCATTGTACTGAGCTCTCTCCACTTTCCTAGCTATCCTGTCTTGCAAGCCATCAATGAATTGCGCCATAAGAGCCTCCTCGGATTCTTCTAGCTCCAAAGAGTTCATCAGCTTCTCGAATTCTTTAAAGTAATCCTCCACACTTCTTGTTCCCTGAGACAACTTACGAAATCGTTTTTGCAAATCTCTATGGAAGTGTTCAGGAATGTACCTAGCCCTTAGAAGGCTTTTCATGTCTAGCCAAGCTAGTATGGGTCCAAAACGTTGCCTCCTTCTCTCGGCTACGGTTCTATCCCACCAAGCTAGAGCGTTCTCGGTCAATTGAGCTGCTGCCACAGCTACCTTCTTCCTCTCATTGTATCCGTAGCACTCAAAGATGTGCTCTAGTCTCCTTTCCCAATCTAGGTAAGCTTCGGGATCAGACTTTCCTGCAAAAGTAGGAGGAGTTAGTTTAATACCATACTTGTTGTCTCGGACATCATCATCTCGGCCTTGGTTTCTCCTATAAGGTTCGTGTCTCCTCTGGTTATTTCTCCTATAACCGTCGGGTGGATCCTCTTCTTGATCAGTTTGATCATCTTCTTCATGTTCTTGGCGTGGTTGTACAATGGGATTGCCTCGTATGGGTCCTCGCCTAGGTTGTTCCAAGCGTCCAATGCGTTCACCAAACTCAGTTCGCAATGTGCCAACTTGCTGTCCCACGTGCCTCATCTCCTCACGCAAAGCAGCTAGCATTTGCATCATGGCGTCTGGTGGTGCTCCGTCTCCCATATGTCCTTGCAACACTTCAACAAACGGTTAAAAATACCACAGAAAATAAAAGAAAAGACAAGTAAAACAAGAGTAGAAATAAAAACAACGAACTCGGAAAGAAATAAAGGAAAAGGATACTTGACAAAACCAAAAAGGAAATAGCTTAAAACAAGAAAGGCAAACCTAGAACTCGACTCGACTTGATCTATCAATCCTAGGGTGACAAACTCGGCGGCTAAGGAGGCTACAAAGATCTAGCAACCTAAACCTCAAGCAATAACACTCCAAGAACAAAGAACAACCCGAAATCTAATCTTAGACAAACCGCAACAAAAACTCAAACTATGGTTTATTTTTTTTTTTTTTTTTTTTAAATAAGATCTAAACAAGAACGAAAAGCAAAAGACAGAAACTAAATCAACTGATCTAAACAAAAACACAAAGAAGAACAGGAGATCGTAAAGGATAGAAAACCAAAGGTGGAACCTTTGGCTCTGATACCAAAATGATATAAGACTCGGTGGTGAGACTTATATGCGGTCTGGATCAAGGGGGAGGATGGAACCACACGCTGGCTTTGACGCTCTCTCGTGATGGTTGTTGGATGGATGATGGTTCGACAAGACTTGGGACGCAAGGCTTGAAGTTGATATGGATTCCTCAAGCTGGCACGAAGGCTCTCTCTTGAAGGAACGGTTGATGGAGGTTGATGATGGATCGATGGCACCACAAGGAGGATGAAAGACTCCTTGATACAGCAACGCTTCTCTTGGCTACTCTCCTTCACACAAGAACAAGCAAGAACACTTTCTTAGGCGGCGGCTAAGAACTAGGTTGAACTGCGTTATTTTATTGATAGTAGGTTGAAAAAGAATACACGGCTGCAAGGGAGCTTTATAATAGCTCTATCAGCTCGCCCTAAGGCCGACTCAACAGAAAAGGAAATGATACAATTCGAAAATGCAAAAACAAAACAAAAGGAAACATTGTCCGAACTTAAACAAATAAAAAGACTCTACTAGGACTCGAACTAAGGTTGTTGGCGAGCTCTTAGCCACTGGGAGACTCTCCTTTACCTGCACAAATCGTTAATATTGAGAATACTTTACCTTGGGTTAGCTTAGTTCGGTTGTCTTGTGGTTCGGTCTTGATTGGCTCTTCCTTGAAGTCTTCTTGTCCAATCTTTGGACCTCGTTCCTTGTCTTCTCCTTGAGCTTCCAACTCGAATATTAGCTGCTTAATGACTCTAGTACCTGCCAAAGGAATAGACTCACATTGCTTGACTTGGCATTGCTCATCTTGTACGTTTAGTCGCGCAAAGTCTTTGACGAGGTCAGGTTCCTTAGTTGAGTTCTCTTCTAGTGGTTCTGGCCTCAAACATTGGAACTCGTGGGTGTTGATGAGTGCAGCTACAGCTCTATTGAACCCTTCTCTGAGTCGTCTAGTCTTGGATCGAGTCATGGGTGAATCTTTGACAATAGGAATGATCGGTTCTAGCTGGTCCGGTTCCATGTCCACATCACTAAGCAAAACTATTTTTGCAAAACTTCTTGTAAAGGTAGAACGCGAAGCATGGGAAACAAGTTTGTGTTCCAAAAGAGCACTTTAATGTGTACCTTATAAAAGCTTAGAAAGCATATTAGGGGTCCACAAAATGTCCTACGAGGTTTCTAAGTAAAACTATTTTCGCAAAAATTCGTGTAAAAATAGAACGCGAAGCATGGGATACGAGTTGTGTTCGAAAAGAGAACTTTAATATGTACCTTATAAAAGCTTAGAATGCATATTTGGGATCACAAAATGCCTTTGAGGTTTCTAAACAAAACTATTTTCGCAAAAACTTCTAATAGTTAGAAACGCGAAGCATGGATACAAGTTTGTGTTCCAAAGGAAAATTAATGTTACCTTATAAAAGCTTTGAAAGCATATTGGGGGTCCAAAAATGTCCTATGATGTTTCTAAACAAAACTATTTTCCAAAACTTCTTATAAAGATAGAACGCGAAGCATGGGATACAAGTTGTGTTCCAAAAGAGAACTTTAATGTGTACCTTATAAAAGCTCAGAACGCATATTTGGGGACCAAAAATGTCCTATGAGGTTTGTAAACAAAACTATTTTCGCAAGACTTCATATAACGGTAGAGCGCGAAGCATGTGATACAAGTTTGTGTTCCAAAAGAGAACTTTAATGTGTACCTTATAAAGCTTAGAAAGCATTATTAGGGTGGTCAAAAATGTCCTATGATGTTTCTAAACAAAACTTTTTCCAAAACTTCTTATAAAGATAGAACGCGAAGCATGGGATACAAGTTTGTGTTCCAAAAGAGACTTTAATGTGTACTTATAAAAGCTTAGAAAGCATATTTAGGGTCCAAAAATGTCCTATGAGGTTTCTAAACAAAACTATTTTCCCAAAACTTCTAATAAAGATAGATTGCGAAGCATGGGATACAAGTTTGTGTTCCAAAAGAGAACTTTAATGTGTACCTTATAAAAGCTTAGAAAGCATATTTGGGGTCCAAAAAATGTGTTATGAGGTTTCTAAGCAAAACTATTTTCGCAAAACTTCTTATAGAACGTGAAGCATGGGATACAGTTTGTGTGTTCCAAAAGAGAACTTTAATGTGTACCTTATAAAAGCTTAGAAAGCATATTTGGGGTCCAAAAAATATCCTATGAGGTTTCTAAGCAAAACTATTTTCGCAAAACTTCTTGTAAAAATAGAACGCGAAGCATGGGATACAAGTTTGTCTTCCAAAAGAGAACTTTAATATGTACCTTATAAAAGCTTAGAATGCATATTTGGGATCCACAAAATGTCCTTTGAGGTTTCTAAACAAAACTATTTTGGCAAAACTTCTTGTAAAAATAGAACGCGAAGCATGGGATACAAGTTTGTGTTCCAAAAGAGAACTTTAATGTGTACCTTATAAAAGCTTAGAAAGCATATTTGGGGTCCAAAAAATGTCTTATGAGGTTTCTAAGCAAAACTATTTTCGCAAAACTTCTTAATAAGGTAGAACGCGAAGCATGGATACAAGTTTGTGTTCCAAGGCGAACTTTAATGTGTACCTTATAAAAGCTTAGAAAGCATATTGGGGTCCAAAAAATATCCTATGACGTTTCTAAGCAAAACTATTTTCGCAAAACTTCTTGTAAAAATAGAACGCGAAGCATGGGACACAAGTTTGTGTTCCAAAAGAGAACTTTAATGTGTACCTTATAAAAGCTTAGAAAGCGTATTTGGGGTCCAAAAAATGTCTATGAGGTTTCTAAACAAAACTATTTTCCCAAAACTTCTAATAAAGAAAGAACGCGAAGCATGAGATACAAGTTTGTGTTCCAAAATAGAACTTTAATGTGTACCTTAAAAAAGCTTAGAAAGCATATTTGGGGTAAAAAAATGTCTTATGAGGTTTCTAAGCAAAACTATTTTCGCAAAACTTCTTGTAAAAATAGAACGCGATACAAGTTTGTGTTCCAAAAGAGAATTTTAATATGTACCTTATAAAAGCTTAGAATGCATATTTGGGATCCACAAAATGTCCTTTAAGGTTTCTAAACAAAAATATTTTCGCAAAACTTCTTAATAAGGTAGAACGCGAAGCATGGGATACAAGTTTGTGTTCCAAAGGAGAACTTTAATGTGTACCTTATAAAAGCTTAGAAAGCATATTAGGGGTCCAAAAAATGTCCTATGATGTTTCTAAACAAAACTATTTTTCCAAAACTTCTTATAAAGATAGAACGCGAAGCATGGGATACAAGTTTGTGTTCCAAAAGAGAACTTTAATGTGTACCTTATAAAAGCTTAGAAAGAATATTTGGGGTCCAAAAAATATCCTATGAGGTTTCTAAGCAAAACTATTTTCGCAAAACTTCTTGTAGAAATAGAACGCGAAGCATGGGATACAAGTTTGTGTTCCAAAAGGGAACTTTAATGTGTACCTTATAAAAGCTTAGAAAGCATATTTGGGATCCAAAAAATGTCCTATGAGGTTTCTAAACAAAACTATTTTCCCAAAACTTCTAATAAAGATAGAACGCGAAGCATGGGATACAAGTTTGTGTTCCAAAATAGAACTTTAATGTGTACCTTAAAAAAGCTTAGAAAGCATATTTGGGGTCCAAAAAATGTCCTATGAGGTTTCTAAGCAAAACTATTTTCGCAAAACTTCTTGTAAAAATAGAACGCGAAGCATGGGATACAAGTTTGTGTTCCAAAAGAGAACCTTAATGTGTACCTTATAAAAGCTTAGAAATCATATTTGGGATCCACAAAATGTCCTTTGATATTTCTAAACAAAACTATTTTCGCAAAACTTCTTAATAAGGTAAAACGCGAAGCATGGGATACAAGTTTGTGTTCCAAAGGAGAACTTTAATGTGTACCTTATAAAAGCTTAGAAAGCATATTAGGGGTCCAAAAAATATCCTATGATGTTTCTAAACAAAACTATTTTTCCAAAACTTCTTATAAAGATAGAACACGAAGCATGGAATACAAGTTTGTGTTCCAAAAGAGAACTTTAATGTGTACCTTATAAAAGCTTAGAGAGCATATTTGGGGTCCAAAAAATGTCTTATGAGGTTTCTAAGCAAAACTATTTTCGCAAAACTTCTTAATAAGGTAGAACGCGAAGCATGGGATACAAGTTTGTGTTCCAAAGGCGAACTTTAATGTGTACCTTATAAAAGCTTAGAAAGCATATTTGGGGTCCAAAAAATGTCCGATGTTTTTAAACAAAACTATTTTCCAAAACTTCTTATAAAGATTGGAACGCGAAGCATGGGATACAAGTTTGTGTTCCAAAAGAGAACTTAATGTGTACCTTATAAAAGCTTAGAAAGCATATTGGGGTCCAAAAATGTCCTATGAGGTTTCTAACAAAACTATTTTTGCAAAACTTCTTGTAAAGGTAGAACGCGAAGCATCGAAACAAGTTTGTGTTCCAAAAGAGCACTTTAATGTGTACCTTATAAAAGCTTAGAAGCATATTAGGGTCCACAAAATGTCCTACGAGGTTTCTAAGTAAAACTATTTTCGCAAAAATTCGTGTAAAAATAGAACGCGAAGCATGGGATACGAGTTTGTGTTCGCAAAGAACTTTAATAACCTTATAAAAGCTTAGAATGCATATTTGGGATCCACAAAATGTCCTTTGAGGTTTCTAAACAAAACTATTTTCGCAAAACTTCTTAATAAGTAGAACGCGAAGCATGGGATACAAGTTTGTGTTCCAAAGGAAAACATTAATGTGTACCTTATAAAAGCTTTGAAAGCATATTTGGGGTCCAAAAAATGTCCTATGATGTTTCTAAACAAAACTATTTTTCCAAAACTTCTTATAAAGATAGAACGCGAAGCATGGGATACAAGTTTGTGTTCCAAAAGAGAACTTTAATGTGTACCTTATAAAAGCTCAGAACGCATATTTGGGGACCAAAAAATGTCCTATGAGGTTTGTAAACAAAACTATTTTCGCAAGACTTCATATAACGGTAGAGCGCGAAGCATGTGATACAAGTTTGTGTTCCAAAAGAGAACTTTAATGTGTACCTTATAAAAGCTTAGAAAGCATATTAGGGGTCCAAAAAATGTCCTATGATGTTTCTAAACAAAACTATTTTTCCAAAACTTCTTATAAAGATAGAACGCGAAGCATGGGATACAAGTTTGTGTTCCAAAAGAGAACTTTAATGTGTACCTTATAAAAGCTTAGAAAGCATATTTGGGGTCCAAAAAATGTCCTATGAGGTTTCTAAACAAAACTATTTTCCCAAAACTTCTAATAAAGATAGATTGCGAAGCATGGGATACAAGTTTGTGTTCCAAAAGAGAACTTTAATGTGTACCTTATAAAAGCTTAGAAAGCATATTTGGGGTCCAAAAATGTGTTATGAGGTTTCTAAGCAAAACTATTTTCGCAAAACTTCTTATAGAACGTGAAGCATGGGATACAAGTTTGTGTTCCAAAAGAGAACTTTAATGTGTACCTTATAAAAGCTTAGAAAGCATATTCGGGGTCCAAAAAATATCCTATGAGGTTTCTAAGCAAAACTATTTTCGCAAAACTTCTTGTAAAAATAGAACGCGAAGCATGGGATACAAGTTTGTCTTCCAAAAGAGAACTTTAATATGTACCTTATAAAAGCTTAGAATGCATATTTGGGATCCACAAAATGTCCTTTGAGGTTTCTAAACAAAACTATTTTCGCAAAACTTCTTGTAAAAATAGAACGCGAAGCATGGGATACAAGTTTGTGTTCCAAAAGAGAACTTTAATGTGTACCTTATAAAAGCTTAGAAAGCATATTTGGGGTCCAAAAAATGTCTTATGAGGTTTCTAAGCAAAACTATTTTCGCAAAACTTCTTAATAAGGTAGAACGCGAAGCATGGGATACAAGTTTGTGTTCCAAAGGCGAACTTTAATGTGTACCTTATAAAAGCTTAGAAAGCATATTTGGGGTCCAAAAAATATCCTATGACGTTTCTAAGCAAAACTATTTTCGCAAAACTTCTTGTAAAAATAGAACGCGAAGCATGGGACACAAGTTTGTGTTCCAAAAGAGAACTTTAATGTGTACCTTATAAAAGCTTAGAAAGCGTATTTGGGGTCCAAAAAATGTCCTATGAGGTTTCTAAACAAAACTATTTTCCCAAAACTTCTAATAAAGATAGAACGCGAAGCATGGGATACAAGTTTGTGTTCCAAAATAGAACTTTAATGTGTACCTTAAAAAAGCTTAGAAAGCATATTTGGGGTCCAAAAAATGTCTTATGAGGTTTCTAAGCAAAACTATTTTCGCAAAACTTCTTGTAAAAATAGAACGCGAAGCATGGGATACAAGTTTGTGTTCCAAAAGAGAACCTTAATGTGTACCTTATAAAAGCTTAGAAATCATATTTGGGATCCACAAAATGTCCTTTGAGATTTCTAAACAAAACTATTTTCGCAAAACTTCTTAATAAGGTAAAACGCGAAGCATGGGATACAAGTTTGTGTTCCAAAGGAGAACTTTAATGTGTACCTTATAAAAGCTTAGAAAGCATATTAGGGGTCCAAAAATGTCCTATGATGTTTCTAAACAAAACTATTTTTCCAAAACTTCTTATAAAGATAGAACACGAAGCATGGAATACAAGTTTGTGTTCCAAAAGAGAACTTTAATGTGTACCTTATAAAAGCTTAGAAAGCATATTTGGGGTCCAAAAAATGTCTTATGAGGTTTCTAAGCAAAACTGTCTTCGCAAAACTTCTTAATAAGGTAGAACGCGAAGCATGGGATACAAGTTTGTGTTCCAAAGGCGAACTTTAATGTGTACCTTATAAAAGCTTAGAAAGCATATTTGGGGTCCAAAAAATGTCCGATGATGTTTTTAAACAAAACTATTTTCCAAAAACTTCTTATAAAGATTGGACGTGAAGCATGGGATACAAGTTTGTGTTCCAAAAGAGAACTTAAATGTGTACCTTATAAAAGCTTAGAAAGCATAGTTGGGGTCCAAAAAATGTCCTATGAGGTTTCTAAGCAAAACTATTTTCCCAAAACTTCTAATAAAGAAAGAACGCGAAGCATGAGATACAAGTTTGTGTTCCAAAAGAGAACTTTAATGTGTACCTTAAAAAAGCTTAGAAAGCATATTTGGGGTCCAAAAAATGTCTTATGAGGTTCCTAAGCAAAACTATTTTCGCAAAACTTCTTGTAAAAATAGAACGTGAATCATGGGATACGAGTTTGTGTTCCAAAAGAGAACTTTAATATGTACCTTATAAAAGCTTAGAATGCATATTTGGATCCACAAATGTCTTTGAGGTTTCTAAACAAAACTATTTTCGCAAAACTTCTAAGGGTAGAACGCGAAGCATGGAGACAAGTTTGTGTTCCAAAAGAAACTTTAATGTGTACCTTATAAAAGCTTAGAAAGCATATTTGGGGTCCAAAAATGTCCTATGAGGTTTCTAAACAAAACTATTTTCCAAAACTTCTAATAAAGAGAACGCGAAGCATGGGATACAAGTTTGTGTTCCAAAGGAGAACTTTAATGTGTACCTTAAAAAGCTTAGAAAGCATATTAGGGGTCCAAAAAATGTCCTATGATGTTTCTAACAAAACTATTTTCCAAAACTTCTTATAAGATAGAACGCGAAGCATGGGATACAAGTTTGTGTTCCAAAGAGACTTTATGTGTACCTTAATAAAAGCTTAGAAAGCATATTAGGGGTCCAAAAATGTCCTATGATGTTTCTAAACAACTATTTTTCCCAAAACTTCTTATAAAGATAGAAGCGAAGCATGGATACAAGTTTGTGTTCCAAAAGAGAACTTTAATGTGTACCTTATAAAAGCTTAGAAAGAATATTTGGGGTCCAAAAAATCCTATGAGGTTTCTAAGCAAAACTATTTTCGCAAAACTTCTTGTAAAATAGACCGAAGCATGGGATACAAGTTTGTGTTCCAAAAGAGAACTTAATGTGTACCTTATAAAAGCTTAGAAAGCATATTTGTGGGTCCAAAAATGTCCTATGAGGTTTCTAAACAAAACTATTTTCCAAAACTTCTAATAAGATAGAACGCGAAGCATGGGATACAAGTTTGTGTTCCAAATAGAACTTTAATGTGTACCTTAAAAAGCTTAGAAAGCATATTTGGGGTCCAAAAATGTCTTATGAGGTTTCTAAGCAAAACTATTTTCGCAAAACTTCTTGTAAAATAGAACGCGAAGCATGGGATACAAGTTTGTGTTCCAAAAGAAAACCTTATGTGTACCTTATAAAAGCTTAGAAATCATATTTGGGATCCACAAAATGTCCTTTGAGATTTCTAAACAAAACTATTTTCGCAAAACTTCTTAATAGTAAAACGCGAAGCATGGGATACAAGTTTGTGTTCCAAAGGAGAACTTTAATGTGTACCTTAAAAAGCTTAGAAGCATATTAGGGGTCCAAAAAATGTCCTATGATGTTTCTAAACAAAACTATTTTTCAAAACTTCTTATAACGATAGAACACGAAGCATGGAATACAAGTTTGTGTTCCAAAAGAGAACTTTAATGTGTACCATATAAAAGCTTAAAAGCATATTTGGGGTCCAAAAAATGTCTTATGAGGTTTCTAAGCAAAACTATTTTCGCAAAACTTCTTAATAAGGTAGAACGCGAAGCATGGGATACAAGTTTGTGTTCCAAGGCGAACTTTAATGTGTACCTTATAAAAGCTTAGAAAGCATATTTGGGGTCCAAAAAATGTCCGATGATGTTTTTAAACAAAACTATTTTCCAAAAAACTTATAAAGTTGGACGCGAAGCATGGGATACAAGTTTGTGTTCCAAAAGAGAACTTAATGTGTACCTTATAAAAGCTTAGAAAGCATAGTTTGTGGGTCCAAAAATGTCCTATGAGGTTTCTAAGCAAAACTATTTTTGCAAAACTTCTTGTAAAGTAGAACGCGAAGCATGGGAAACAGTTTGTGTTCCAAAAGAGCACTTTAATGTGTACCTTATAAAAGCTTAGAAAGCATATTAGGGGTCCACAAATGTCCTACGAGGTTTCTAAGTAAAACTATTTTCGCAAAACTTCTTGTAAAATAGAACGCGAAGCATGGATACAGTTTGTGTTCGAAAAGAGAACTTTATATGTACCTTATAAAAGCTTAAATGCATATTTGGGATCCACAAAATGTCCTTTGAGGTTTCTAAACAAAACTATTTTCGCAAAAGTTCTAATAGTAGAACGCGAAGCATGGATACAAGTTTGTGTTCCAAAGGAAAACATTAATGTGTACCTTATAAAAGCTTTGAAAGCATATTTGGGGTCCAAAAATGTCCTATGAGGTTTCTACAAAACTATTTTTCCAAAATTCTTATAAAGATAGAACGCAAAGCATGGGATACAAGTTTGTTTCCAAAAGAGAACTTTAATGTGTACCTTATAAAAGCTCAGAACGCATATTTGGGACCAAAAATGTCCTATGAGGTTTGTAAACAAAACTATTTTTCGCAAGACTTCATATAACGTAGAGCGCGAAGCATGTGATACAAGTTTGTGTTCCAAAAGAGAACTTTAATGTGTACCTTATAAAAGCTTAGAAAGCATATTTGGGGTCCAAAAAATGTCCTATGACGGTTCTAAGCAAAACTATTTTCGCAAAACTTCTTGTAAAAAAGAACGCGAAGCATGGGATACAAGTTGTGTTTCCAAAAGAGAACTTTAATGTGTACCTTAAAAAGCTTAGAAGCGTATTGGGGTCCAAAAAATGTCCTATGAGGTTTCTAAACAAAACCATTTTCCCAAAACTTCTAAAAGTAAAGAACGCGAAGCATGGATACAGTTTGTGTTCCAAAAGAGAACTTTAATGTTACCTTAAAAAAGCTTAGAAAGCATGTTTGGGGTAAAAAAATGTCTTATGAGGTTTCTAAGCAAAACTATT